>JASIRB010000011.1:0-21720 GCA_030323885.1 Branchipolynoe longqiensis | reverse complement strand
AGTGTTAGGGACCGATTAGGCCGAAATCTAGTGAATGCGATCATATTTAACAGAATTACATACTCAAATAATGAAATTTCATTAAATTAACCCTAAATTCCAAGCGATATTAACGTAGCCGCTACTTTGGCATCGTTATTCATATTGTCGAATCGATGAATGTAAACTAAACAAATAGCAGTGCTCGCCGGCTACAGGCTCAACACTAAGGCTGCTGGTTCCCGGTCGCCGACATACTTTCAAACTCGCTCCGTGTAAACGCACCACTACTTCACTTCATATAAATCGCTTTGTCTAATTCGCTTTACAATTGCCCGTGTAAACACGGCTTATGTGGCAACAAATACTTAATAAGTGCATCAGTATCTAAGTTAGATATGTAGAATCAAATCTAGATAATTGTTTTTATTTTGAAAATTTGATGCTTCGTCGGACTATGCAGCTTTAACCTGCCTGCTGTACCCCCCCCCCCCCCACCCATCCACCTCGCTCAAGCTTTATAGAAAAACTAACAAAAGAATTTGGTGCCATTGATTGACAGGTCAGTAACCACGGCAACTGCACTGTGCGCGTTTTGTAAATATACACCACATGGCCACAACCACATGGTGGCACTAATCTGAACCCTGATAGTAGTGCGCTACGGAAGGCTATAAACATCAACAGTAGAGGCAGAATCATAACCTGCCAAGTACCCCACCTCCCCACCTCCCAACCCACACACAAAGAAAGGAGAGGGGAGGAGTGCCAGGCTCTTAAAGCTGCATAGTCCAATGAAAACATCAAATTTTCAAAACCAAAACAATTATCTAGATTTGATCATACATATCTAGCTTAGACACTGTTGCAATTATTAAGCATGTGTCGCAACATAAAAGGGGATACTGAAGCAAATTAACAGAACCTGTTACTGCAGAAGCATATGGTGTCAGAGTTTTGGCATACTTGCCAAAATTAATCTTGTGTGTTTGCACTTCAAATATCTCAAAAGCTAGCTATTTAAAATAAAAGTTACTTCAAACAAAAGTAAGGTAGATTATAACGACCAACCTAATATATTTATCTCAGAAAATGACAGAAACTCAAAACCATCGGATTATGCAACTTTAATTGACAACAGTTTGTCTTGCTTCTTTAAGGCTGGTGGATACTAATCAACATCGGGGACTCTTTATTAAATTATCTTCATTAAAAGAAAATCCCGAGTTAGGACAGATATTGGCCTCACAATAAAGTGGCTGCAATAGTATATTCTATTCAATTTGATTCTTTATTTCAAGCTACATTCGTTGTATTAAAATAATTAAAAGCCATTAACTTATTAAAGGTGGCGGTCCATTTAAACATTAAGGTGGCAGTCCAATTAAATATTAAAGAACACATAGACAAACGACAACATCAGAAGGTAAAGAAAGATAAACATGAAGAGAAAAGCATTGATACAATAATGTCCTCAACAATATAGATCACACCAAAATACAATATAATGGAACATATAATGGAACATATAATGGAACATATAATGGAACATATAATGGAACACATAATGGAACATATAATGGAACATATAATGGAACATATAATGGAACATATAATGGAACATATAATGGAACATATAATGGAACATTGTTGCAGACGACTCTTCTCCCTCATTTTGTACAAATTACAAATGTAAGCAAACATGTGATTAACACATTTCTTTTGTGTGGGAGAAAAAAAATAATGTCACTAGTCTTTCGCCATGAATATGGCATTTGCTGCTGACACAGCATTAAACCACTACCAATCAATTACCACATTTGCAAATAATACAACTACCAACAGTGTGTATAGACAATACAGCAGGTAGTATATTTTTACTGTGAAGTTTAAGCGCGCCTGAGTCATGGCAATTTCTGAGCCCGAGTTCAGCAACAAAGGCCATATTCATGAAGACAGCGAATTCAGAAGAAAGAATATATTTATATATTCTGAGTCAGTCTCACGAAAATAGGCCAATCGGGGAAAGTTGTCGGCGTCGACTATTGGATGTTGGCGTCGAACAGCATAGTTATAGTTTAGCATTGACAGAGGTGTTGGAAATTTCTAAAATTTATCCTGAATGTACAGGCAGAGAAAATACAACAACCATATTTGTTTCTAGGATAATTTAATATGAAACAAAGAAATGCACTACACTTTAACAATTGCGATGCCAAGATCTTAAATTGACCACCAATTGGCCCATTTTCAACTCATATTTATATATATATAAGGGCTACTATAATTTACCATGAAATGTGTTTTGATATCTGTAAGGCGTACATTGTTTATTTATATAAACAACAAAAGAAACCTGTGATACCCCCCTCCACCCCCACCCCCTACCCCCTACTCCTACTCATTGTGTTATTTGCAATTGTAATACCGCACAGTAGGGTCCACTGTACACTACACAGGAGGAAGACAATCCACTCACTAAGCCTAGGGATGCCTGCGATGGTCAGTGACCGGGTATCTAAACAAAACAATAGGACATGATTCACACTGCAGACATCCAAACCTGCGAAGGGAAAGCATACGCACACCTAGCCACTCCGTAAATGAATGCGCCAATCAATGTACAGACACAAGGGTTTTTGTGTGTGTGTTCAAAACCCCACCCATACCATCTGCTACAACCCCAACGTAGCATGTTCAAGCTCAAGCCCCGGTCATATACACTTAGTGGACGTTTGTGGACGTTTGTTTGTTGTTGTTTTAGGTCCTAGCAACATCTAAGCTCATAGGTCAGGATGGGTACCGACTTGTGACAGTGCGCACTCATGGCGACTTTATAGTGTTGCCCCACTGGGAGACCAGGCAGTCAGCACCATGACCTGATATCCCACTCAGTCACATTATCCTGACACTGAGCTAGCCAGTCCCTGTCCTATCCTAATAATGCCAAGCACCTGGCTAGGAAGTGACAGGTATCAATTTTTAAGTCATTGATTTGACTCGACCAGGGTTCAAACTCACGATCCCATGGTCTACTAACACGGGAGACGGATGCTCATTCAGCCATCCCGTATGGTCGGTTAGTGGATGTAGTTGAACGTAGGTGAACGTAGTGGAGGCTAACGTGGGTCAAACGTGGTGTAAGTATGTTAAACTACATTGATATACATTGAGGTACGGCAGATTTGATTTGTCATAGCCCACTCGTTACTTTCAAGGTGCAGAATTAATCAAACTTAAAAGCATGTAGATTAAATCAACTTTAGAAATTGAATTCCGATAACCTGGTGGCCGCCATATTGGTGGTTGTGTGACTGTAGGGTGGTGGTGGTTGTTGGTTGGTTGTTGGAATTCTACATCCTGGCAACAACTAATGGCTGGCGCACACCTACCGTTTGTGCGCACCCACCTACCATTTACGATGTAAAACTGCCCGTTTCGCGCACAAAAATTGGTAGGTGTGCGCCCCCCGCACACACCTAGCGATTGCGATTCGCGCATAAAACTCAGTTTTTAGTGCTAAAAGCCGACGTTTACGATTGCGATTCGCGATTCGAAAAACGAATCGGCCCGTTTTCAGTTTTAAGCGGGTCGGGTCGGGTCGCGAGTTTTAGTGCGCGAATCGTAAACGGGAGGTGTGCGCCAGCCATAAGTGCGCACTCATGGTGACTTTATAGTGCTGCACAAGTGGGAGACCAGGCCGACAGCACCATGACCTGATATCTCACTCGATCACATCATTCTGACATTGAGCCAACCAGTCCTTGACATATCCTAATAATGCCGAGTGTCTGGCTAGGAAGCGACAAGTATCAATTTTGTAAGTCATTCGTTTGACTCGACCAGGGTTCGAACCCGTGGATTCGAATCCCACGATACACAAAAACGGTATACATTCAACTCATTCGGCCATCCTGTATAGTCAAATCAAACTCTAGAAGTAGAAGTTGAATTCAGAGAATCCAGTGGCCGCCATCTTGATGGTGGTGTGAGTGCATGATGAGGGTGTGAGTGTAATGAATGTGGCGTGAGTGATGTGAGGTGAGTGGTGAGTTTGTTTGTTTGTTTTACGTCCTAGCAACATTTAAGGTCATATCAGGACAGGGAGTGGTACGTGTCATGTGAGGTGAGCGGTGATTGCTGTGCGATGTGATGTGATGTGAGTGGTGGATATATAGTGAGTGGTGAGTGGCAAGAGAAGATCTAGGTAGGTAGGTAGGTAGGTAGGTAGGTATGTGTGGAGGGTGAGGAGGGGTGAGGGAGGTGAGAGGGGGGGGGTTGCACCGAGCCCGGCAAGGTGCGGGCGGCACGCGGAGCCACGTGTCGAGTTTGACTTGTTGCCGCAGCCCGACTGTGCACCCGGCGCCGTGCCAAGCTCCACATGTCCATGCCAAATCTACCACCTCCGACGACACAAGCACGGCTCGCCGGGGCTGGCCGCCAAGAGGCCGGGAGGTGCTGGGTACCCTACCGGCGGCACTGGCACCCCGGGAGCCCCGGCCTGCCGCCCGCTGGCAGCCGGCGCCTGCCAACAGGTATTGTCAACATTTCATTTGGTGCGATCGGGTTGCCCGCACTCACCTCACCTGTGTCCTCAGTGGCCCTCATCTCAACCGGCGAGGGCCTGGATCACTGCCCGCCTTGTTGTTTGTTGGTGGTGTTGTGCTAAAGGTTCGACGAGACCAGGTGGGGGTTTTGCTTTCACAGAAATGGACACTTGGTGTGTTTGTTAAACACCCCCCATGCCTCCCCTCTCCTCCATATCTCCACCCCCCCGCACACGCACACACACTCAGGTAGGGTCGTGAGATGTGCTAACAATAGGTAGGTTAGAAATACGTTTGTGTATATATATATACACACAGATAGATTAGTTAGACGAATCTTACCTGGGTATAGATGATGGATAACTATTGTTTTACCGAGGTAGAAGCCTCGGTTAGACGTGGGCGAGGGAGAAGGAAGCACATCCGGGTCCAGCAATCTTTACCTACTAATTCAGGATAAAAATGATTCTAAAAAACAACCTAAGGTCAAGTGACCTCATGCTAAATTGAGTGATTGACTAGACGTGGCAGGGCGTGGTGGGTGGGCCCTCGCCCACGTCTAACCGAGGCGTCTACCTCGGTAAAACAATAGTTATCCATCATCTATACCCAGGTAAGATTCGTCTAACTAATCTATTTTACCTCGGTATGCCGCCTCTGGCTAGCCGTAGGCTAGGGAGACCTTTACGTAAAATAATTTTTATCCTGATATTCTTGTTTTGTTATTATTCTTTAGTGATTATGTCTTATGTATGCAACAATGGAAAAGCGATTTGTATGGCAAAAAAGAGGAAAAACCAATGTTTTTCTTACCTCTCTCTTTCAGTTGGTGAGTAGCCTGTGCGCTATAGGCTGAGGCTTCTCTAGTCGTTTGTGGTAATGTCTAGCAAACGAAGTAGCGGTTTTCCATCCCGCGTGAGCTAGGATCCGTTTAACGGAGATGCCTAGCAATCTTGCCTTGGACACCATTGCACCACGTGTAGAGTGCGATGAGTACCTGTCTGTATTTACTCCCGCCAGTTTTAACACATTCATTGTCCATCGGGCGAGGGTATCCCTGGAAATGGCCTTGTGTGGCTTAATAAAGCTGACCAATAGCTGTCTTGAGTTTCTTATTAATCTTGTCTTGGATATATAATTTCGTATCGCAGATACGACACATAACTTGCGATCCTGAGTGAAACTGGACACCCCTATCGTAGAAAGGGGGTCACCTAATCGGTTTGATTTTAATAAAGTTGATAAATCAAACGTGGCCTCTTTACTGTCAATTTCTAGACCATTCAGCGACAGGGCAACTATAGTTTGGCCTCTGTGTCCAGTGACCAGGAGAAGCAAAACTGCGACTTTGAAACCTAAAAGTTTAACGTCCAGAAACTTATTTTCTGGCCATTTCTTGAAGAGGTTGAACACTAGAGAAACATCCCAAAACCTATTATATTTGGGTTTAGGCGGATTCCTCTGATAAATTGATCGTATGATCCAACAAATAACATGGTGTTTACCCATTGTTTGTCCATTAACCCGCGGTAGGATTATCGACAGAGCACATCTGGCAGCGTTAATAGCGCCATATCCTAGGCCTTCGTCCTCTAGGTAACGTAGGAAGAGTCCTACCTGGGATACTGTGGGAGTCATTGGCTTGACTTTCTTAAGCAGGCAATAAATACCCCATTTCTTTAAATACGTAGTATACATTTTCACCGTTCCTTTTCTCCACGCATCATCAACCAAACGCTGTTGTGTAATTTTGTCTAAGCCAAACTGTTCTAAATATTTATTTAAAAAAGGAATGCCACTAACGGAGTTGTCGACACGTTTCCGTGGCGTTCTAGTGGTCCCTGATGTTTGAGGTTTCCTCGGAATCTTGGGAAGCGAAGGCTGCTTTTGGCTGTGGCTAGTAACGTCGGTAGCCACGGTTGCGTGTGCCACTCGGGGACGATGAGTATGGCGTGTGTCCCCTCCATTTGAATCTTTCTGGCGACTTTGCTAATGATAGTAAAGGGGGGGAAAATGTAAAAGAAATGATGTCGCCACTTTAGGGAGAAGGCATCAATGTGCCAAGCATTGGGTTCCGGGTGCCACGAAACATATTTTGGAATTTTAAAGTTATTACGCGAAGCGAACAAATCGATCTGAGGTGAACCCCATGTGTGACAAATGTGTTTGAAAATGGATGGATTAAGTGACCACTCTAAGTGATCATGGAACTGGCGACTCATCTTGTCAGCTAGACAATTTTGTGTGCCTGGAATGTGATTAACAGTTAACCAGACATCAAAGGTTTGAGCCCAGTTCCAAATGAGAAGTGCCATTGCATTACATTTAATCGATTTTGTACCTCCCATATTTCTGACATAAGCCATAGCTGTGGTGTTATCCGTGAGGATACGTACATTATTTTTGGGTATTTTTACTAGACTGGTTAATCCCAAGTAAATGGCCCTTAGTTCTAGAACGTTAATATGATCGGGGAGTTCCGATTCTAGCCATCTTCCTCCCGTTGCTACATCATTTTGATGTGCTCCCCACCCTTGGAGAGACGCGTCAGTGGTAACGGTAGTGTCAGGCTCTCCCATTCTAATGGGATTGGGGGAATGGTCAAAGTGGTTTAGCCACCAATCAATGTCGGCTAGGCCGTTCTCCGAAATAAACATGGTCTTTTCAAAGTTTCCCTTTGCGCGGGCCAGCGCCAAATTTTTATCAATTTCGAGGGATTTTATGTGTGCCGCTCCGTATAGAATAGCTGGACTATACGAAACCATGACCCCGATAAGGACCGCGACCTGTCTAATCTTTGGCCTAGAAGTGTCTAACAGCTGTATCGCTGTGCGGTAAAGCTTATCTTTCTTTTGGCGTGTAAGCGAAACGGTCATAGCCGTGGTGTTCAGAATGAACCCGAGACACTTAAGCTCCTGAGCAGGAGAAAAAAACGATTTCTTGTTATGTATGAAGAAACCCAATTTGGTGAAAATGTTGCATAAATCTTTAACAGCGAGTTCACATTGCGTGAAAGATTGGCCCATAATAAAAGAATCATCTATGTATGGAAACATACAATGCCCCAATTTTGCCATGTGTGCAAAAATTGGTTTCAACAACTTAGTAAACAGACGCGGTGCGCAGGCCAAACCATTAGGTAAACATGTAAATTCAAAAAGTTGGCCATTCCAGAGAAAACGTAGGTATTTCCGATCTGTCTGGTGAATAGGAACGGTGTAGTACGCATCCCTTAAATCAACACTCGCTAGCCAACACCCTGGGGTAATTAAATCACGAGCTGTTTCTAAAGAAAACATTTTGAAATGTTTGTATTCAATGATTTCATTCAACTGAGTTAAATCTAAAATCATTCGGATTGAACCATCAGGTTTAGGAGTAGAGAAGATATTGGAAATATATTCCCCTTCAGTATGTTCAACTCTGTTGACAATGCCCTTAGACTCAAACAGTAGAACCTGGTGATCTAGCTGAGATTTTTCTAGTGAATTAAACTGATACGGAAAAGGCGCTCTCTTTTGTATAGGCAATTGTGTGAAAGGGATGTGAATGCCTTTAACAATATTCAGGACCTCTGGATTAGTGGTTAACTGTTGCCATTGATGTAAACAATTAGAAACATTCCCTGCTTGAAAAAGGCTTACTTCAGTTTGAGTTTCCTCCGTGACCATTGTAGGGTCAGGAGGCTGCACTGTTTGTGTGGAAATCTCTACTTGTTCCCTTGTTTCGGGAACTGGGGCTTGGGAACGAAATCCCTCTTGTAGCCGCGGTTGTCGTTCCAGTTTGAGGCCGGCCTGTCGCCTCGGCCCCTTCCTCGCTGGTTGAACTGGAAGGACGGTCCGCCCCTGAACGGCCTTCCTCCTCTGCGGAATCGAAAATCCGTCCTAGACTTTCTGAACCCTGCTGGGTTTTGGAAGCGACGACTCTTTGCTTCAGTGTTTTTAGCACTCTTGTAGTCGACCTCTACCTGTTTGTACAGGTAAGCTAGCTGACCCCCAAACATCTTGGATTTATCTAGCGGTTTGCTCTTGATAGGTAGGTCCGGAATACACGGTGTATTCCTTACCATCATGGTCCGTTACCTTGTTCGAGCGGGCAACCTCTTTTCCGGCATCTGTGGTGACCGATTTGAAAACGTTTTCAAATCTCCGATGGGTCATGTAGTTACTAGCGGCTGCTAACAAAGCTATGCCCCGGTCCATAACCCGCGCCAAAGACGAGAACTTGTTCTCTGTCTGCATCCTGTTAGCCACAGGGATAACACCACACCCAAAACCCAAACCCAACAACACCCCAAAAACAACAAACAACAACCACCCACCCACAAACACAACAAAACACACCCCACAACCACCACCACAACCCACAACCCACACACACCACCACAACCCCAAACCACCACCAACAACAACCAAACCCACCCCACCCACCCACCACAACAACAAACCAAACACAACCCGAATCATCTCAACTACACAAGTGTAAGCCAGTAAACTGGGTTGAGGAACATGGTACAGAGAACGTGTTTTGCAACGTGTCAGTACAGGCGTGAAGCTAAATTTGCCGTAGGTGTGTGGTAACGAAACCAACCAAACGGAGGGCATCGATCGTGAGATCGGCCCCTCTCTCTGTTCCGTACACTTCTCCCACCTGTGGCTACAGCGCCAACAAGTTGGAGAAAATATTACGAAACTCGGAGGTTCGCCTTAAACCGGTCAGGGGTGTTTATAAAAAACACCCAGAAGCATCCCCAACATCATCCTCTATTAGGATCCGGGAGACTTTTCTTAGGAAATGAGCAACTCGGGTTGCCATTTCTCCCTGTCTGAAAAACAGGTGTCGATAGAACTCAGTATCGGTTTCGTTTGTGCCAGCGGCACGCAATGTTCTATCCGTAAGTTAAAAAACGTACAAAGTCCAAACAGGACTGAAGAAAGTTCTGAACTTTCATAAAAAGATGCTATAGAGCATGATAAACAAAGTTATCGAAGAAAACAGTACTTACTTTTGGATAAAAGCAGTAGTAGTAGATAAATCATGTGGAGCAACTCACAAACGTCCTCCCGTTGTGAGTTACTTATGCTAATTGCTGGACCCGGATGTGCTTCCTTCTCCCTAGCCTACGGCTAGCCAGAGGCGGCATACCGAGGTAAAATATATATATATACCACAGATATATATATATACACACAGATATATATATATACACACAGATATATATATATATACACACAGATATATATATATACACATGCACTCATTCACCTTTAAGTTTAAATGATGAATAGCAAACAGCAGGTCGTGTAGGCTAATATAGTAATAAGTGTCAAAAGTGGGCATTTTCAAATTGAATTTTATTTTACCATACAAATAAAAATATTGAATTGTGAATATGATTATGAATGCAAATGGCAGTGTAAATGTTTGACCCAATCTCTGCGCAGATTCACTTAGATAAAAGATTCACCCCATACTTACAGTACATGGCCCATATGCATGGAGCGGTGTTAGCGAGCCAAACTGCGGTTAGGGCGGGATTTCTGGTTTAGCGCCGAAAAGTCAGTATGCATGGAGCAGTGATAAGCCGTGTTCACATGAGCGAGTTAAGCCGATTCATATAAATCGACTTGCCTAGTTTGCCTCACATTTGCCGTGTGAACGTGAGGCTGAGGCGGATTAGGGCTGAATCGATTCATATGATTCGCTTTATATAAACCACCTCGCGAGGTAGTTTATATGAAGCGAACTAGCTTAGGTCAGCCCATCTCGCCCGTGTGAACGCAGCCGACTTACTTGAGGCGGATTAAGGACGTGACAGTTGAGACCTGAGTTTGTTGACTTTCCGGTAAATTTGCTTTATGAACCTGCTAAAGGTGCACATATATTTTTTTCATCATTTATTTTTAGGGTTTCACTGCCCAGCAGAAGTTTTGACCGTTCCAAACCAATACGATTCAGTCAATACATATCTAGGTCGAACCCACACTCTCTCATGCCGACGTCGACGAACCCAAAATGGCACTGGTTAGTCTGGACTTGCTCATGCGCAGATATCCACTTCCGCCTTAAACCGATTCAAAGCACTGCCCGTGTGAACGCAAAACACTTTCAAACTAAATCGATTCATATGATTCACCTTGTCTAAATCGCTTTATATTTTGCCGTGTGAACACAGCTTTAGACAACCACTGCGCGTTTAAACTCGGAAATTCTAACCCCTGCTCATAGCAGGTTTACAGTGGTGTTAGTGTTAGGTTAGTGTGAGGATGGAGCCCAAATCTATTCAATGCTATCATATTTGACAGAATTAAAAACGCAATAAGTGAAATTTCATCAAATTAACCCTAAATCCGAAGCGAAATTCATGCCGCCGCTACATCGCCGCTTCGACGTCGATATCCATACTGTCACATATCAACAAAACCCACATCGCCGCTGCCGCCAAATTGGCGGCTATATATTAGTCCCAAATCTATTCAATGCTGTCATATTTAACAGAGTTACATAGTCAAATATTGAAATTTTATTAAATAAACCCTAAAAGCCAACCGATATTAACGCCGCTGCCGCACTGGCGGCGTTATTCATATTGTCAAATCGACGAATGCAAGCAACCCCCGCCGCCGCCGATTCGGCAGTGATATTGTGAAATAGCAGTGCTTGCCGGCTACAGGCGCAGAGGGATTTCCCAAAACTATAAATACATTCACGTTTAGCCTACACTCACCGTTTAGGATGCCATGCATACGGTGTAACATAGTTCTTGACGCCGCCGATAACCGGTGATAGCTACCCAGTGTTAGAGGGTTAACACCACACGCTGCTAACACCGCTCCATGCATACGGGCCCCAGGGGTGAACGATAACGTAGTCTAAATACGGGTGAAAATAGCTTTAGTATGGAACGGAAGTGGAATGCCTGGCACCAGTGTCAAATGGTTACTTATATGAACACAGACTTGGTGAAATGGGAGAGAATGCAAAAAGACAAGATGGCGGCCAGAGAACGCCGTTGATTTCACTGTTAAATTGCATTAAAGTATATGTTTTATTATATTTTCCAACTCAAAAGTAGTGGGTAAATATGAAGACATACATAAAGAATATATTGTGCTTCTTAAATTAAGAATTTACCAGCTCAGTTAATTAACCCAGCATGTGGAAATTCTTCGCTAGCTTTTCTAATGGGTTCGTTTTCACCCCTGTACTGGAAGTATGGGGTGAATCTTTTATCTCAGATTCACTAAGCGATAAATTCATTACTTTTATTACTTTGCTAAATTGTGCTAACAAGACTTAAATCACTCATGATTCTGATCGAAAACGAGGCTTGTGCAGTGTTGCAACAGAAAAAACCCTTACTATAAAAAGGTTCTATCTGACAAAGTGACCGAATTGGTGTTATGGAAGTAAAAATGTTCTACCTACAAAATGCTATCATGCAGTTACACAACTGTTTCTCAACTGGTATTTTTCACTGAGATATATTAAAAATAATATTGCTCTATCTGCTTTGCTATCAATGCAGTTACACAGCTTCAGTCCTCATTATCTCGAAAGCACCATTTTGTCAGATAGAACCTAGCATATTTGGAGGAATTGGGAAAATATATAACGGTTGTGTGTAGTGGGGCGGGGGTGATGCAAGGGGCAATAAATAATTGCAAACACTTTGAACCCAGCGTTTTAAATATCATAGGTGTGTTAACTTGAACACCGTAATCTCTAAATGTTGTTATTATCCAAGGTTTGAGTTACTACCATTAAAAAAAAGAATATATTATAATTTTATTATTAGATTGATCATTTTAATCGACTTTACCGTAGGTTGAAGTATATTTTGTTTCAAGAGTTAGCTTTGGGAGATAGTGCGCCTAAAGCAGGATTCGAACCCACATTTCTTGCCATTCCGGTGCTAACACGCTAATCATGTTAGTATGTGTCTCTTACCTGAGGTATTGTCAGTGCAGGCTACAAACACAGGGCAACACGTGACTCCACAGGTTGAGAAGGTAATTGCATCAGAGATTCTAGATAGCTTAGTGGTTAGGACGTTCCCCACAGAATGGTAGAAGCATGGGTTCAAGTCCCGCTCTAGGCGCAATGTTTCCCCTTCCATTGCAAACCTCATCTACCCACAACACAGGTAACCATTCCTCTTGGACGAGATCTGGCAGGCAGTGATTCAGTTGTTTTGTTGTTTTACGTTCTAGTAACATCTAAGGTCAGGCAGTGATTCAGGATCACACACCCTTGTATTAAAGTTGCATAGTCTGATGGTTTTGAATTTCTGTATTTTTTTCTCTGAGATAAATATATTAGATCAATCACTAGTATCTACTTTACATTAGTTCAAAGTTACTTTTATTTTAAATGGTAAACTTTTTAGATATTTTGAATGCAAACTTGGAAAATTAGTTTTGACAAGATTGCCAAAACTCTGACACCATAGACTTCTGCAGTAACAGGTTCTGTTAAATTGACTCAGTATTGCCTTCTACGCAGAAACAAATGCTTAATAAGTGCATAAGTATCTAAGTTAGATATGTAGAATCAAATCTAAATAATTATTTGGACTATGCAGCTTTAATCAAATCACCGGATGGATATGCTAATGTGAGTAGACTACTCAGCACGAATGTAATCTTCAATTGCACATGGCCACTGTCAAAGAAAACACGATGGGGATTTAAAATTGCATACATCATAAAAAAATTGTCATGTCATAAAAGTTGAAATGGCAAAATGAAAGTGTAATAGTCTGTTGATGAGGCCCACCACAACATGGTGGCGGCAGCGACTATAGAATGCGCTGAAAATGGCGTTGGGAGCAAAGCAAAGGCATACGGCCACTGAGTTTGCCGATACGCGTAGGACAAAACTGGCATTTTATTCAAAATAAATAGAAATACATAACAATTTGGCACAAACATGGATGGAAGGATGCAATATCATAATATAATGAATATGTTTAAGATACAACTCTCCATAATTAAGCAATATACAATTTCAGTCACGTTACAGGCTGATGTTTACATCACCATTGATTAGTTAGAAGTAATTCTTGTTCTAAATATTAAAATGTCAAATGTGTCAACAAAAACTTGTTTCAAAGAAATATATAACCAATATCTGATTAACCCTACTCATTTTCTATTTCTACATATGTCATTAACCATGGAATATAAATAAAAACATGAATAAAATAACTAAAACTGACTCTGGCTATGGCTATAACACTACTCTGAGTGCCTAGATTTGACTAAATCTAATTGCACATGGCATAAGATGTGCTGATTATATTGATGTAAATTCAATGCTGGATAAAAGATTAATATCTTAAATTATTATATATATTTTTTCAGTTGGTATTCTATGTTTCAAACAAGAGCTGAGATGAGCTGAAACTAGCACATTTCATAGCTGCACCCAGTGTATTAGCATGTGCCATGTGCTTCTCATGGCTTTGTTTTGCTCTGACGCATCCCACAATGCACTGCGCCGCTGGAACCGTGATGTAGTCTATTCCACCTAACATTGCTCATTGCTCGTCTATGGCAACAGGTGGTGGCAGGCTAGCCGGAGGGTGGGTCCCTGGGTGAACCACCCGCCGACTGCGGCTGGCTAGTAGTAGCTGCCCCCACTTTGAGAGGTTATTTGCGACCTGGCTGGTTTGGGGGTGGGTCACTTGGAACTCGGAAATAAATCATAAGCCGTGTTCACACACACACCTTTAGGCCGAACTAGATAAGGCGAACTAGATGAGGCAAACTAGTGTTGTGTCCACACATGCAGTATTTGGGGTGGTTTAAAGGCGGAAATCGATATCTGCGCGTGGGCAAGTCCATACTAACCAGCACCAGTTTCGGTTAGTCGATGTCGCCACGAGAGAGTGTGGGTTCGACCTAGATATGTATGGACTGAATTGTATTAGTTTGGAACGGTCAAAACTTCTGCTGGGCAGTGAAAACCTCAAAATAAATGATGAAAAAAATATCTGCGCACCTCTAGCTGGTTCATAGACCAAATTATATTATATAGTGTGACGCGCTTAATCCACCTCAAGTAAACCGCTACTTTCCACACAGGCAAGGTGGGCCGACTTAAGCTAGTTCGGTTCATATAAGCTACCTCGCGACGCGGTTTACATGAAGCGAATTAGTTGAGGCGAATCAGCCCTAATCCGCCTTAGAGTCGCGTCCACACGGCGAATGTGAGCCGAACTAGACAAGGCAAATTAGTTGAGGCGACTTAACGCCCGTGTGTGAACACGGCTATAGAAGCATACATTTCTTCTTCTTGTCATCTTTCTGAGTTGCGTCGACTCTACAATCTAGGGGGAACCCAGGGCATATCAGAGAGGTGGCATATCACAATGGTAACAATCATCTTGTGTTGGCAACCCCTATTGTCGCCCACATTACTAGCAATTTCACTTACTTGCTGACCTGGGCGATATTAGATTAGTTTAATATAATATATAATACATGAGTGCCCTGGGTCGCACAGGGTCCAGTAAATAGGACATGTACTGCATGTACAGTGAGGACTCCTCTGACGTCACGCCGACCTAGAGTATGCGGGATAACGCCGGGAGTAGGGGTGATGGGGGAGAGGAGAGGGCGAGAGATCAACTGCAAGAACTCTAATTATACATTTACCAGCCGGTGAATCAGCGAGCCCACACACTGCTGGGGAATATTGTCACACCCACAAGGAGGCGTTATGTAAGAACAGAGTGAGAGGTAGATAACGGATTCACCCGGTACTTGCAGTACACGGGTGAACGACAACGTAATCTAAATACAGGCGAAAAAAGCTTTAGTATGGAACAGGGAGTAGAATGCCTGCCTTCAGTATCAAATGGATACTTATATAGGCACAGAGTTGGTGAAATAGGAGAGAATGCAAAAAGACAAGATGGCGGCCGCAAAACGCTGTCGATTTCACTTTTAAATCTTATTAAACTAGATATTATATTATATTTTTCAACTCAAAGGTAGCGGGCTATCAATAAGACATATGTAAAGAATAATTGTTGCTTCATAAGCCGTGTTCACACGGGAAAATCTTTAATCGATTTAGACAAGGTGAATTATATAAATCGATTTACACGCCCGTTCACACGGGCAGTACTTGGGCCAGAAATCGATATCAGTGCATGAGCACGTCGATACTAACCAGCGCCAGTTTCGCTTAGTCGACGTCGCCATGAGAGAGTATTGGTTTGGAAGGGTCAAAACTTCTTCTGGGCAGTGAAACCCTAAAAATAAATGATGAACAAAATATCTGTGCACAGCTAGCGGTTTCATAGACTAAATTATATAATATGCGCTTTTGATCGACCGGAAAGTCAACAAACTAAGGTCTCGACTGCGCATGCGTGTGACGTCCTTAATCCACCTCAGTGCGTCCAAACGGGCAAAATAAATCGGTTCACAGAAATCGACTCACGTAAACTACCTCGACAAGTGGTTTACAGTATCCGCATCACAGGAATCGATTCAGCCCTAATCCGCCTCAGCGGCCCGTTCACACGCGAAATGTAACCCAAACTCGGCAAGTCGATTTCTACGAATTGATTTACATTCCCCGTGTGAACTGGCTATTAGATTGTGAAATTAGGCTCTCAATTCATTGACCCACATTTTCGACCGTTTTTATATAGGGTTGGTATTCACCCATGTACTGTGAGTACCGGGTGAATCCTTTATCTAAGTGAGAGGAGGAGAGGAGAGGAGGAGAGGAGGCGGGGAGAATGGGAGAGGAGGAGAGGAGAGGAGAGAAGGGGAGAGGAGGAGAGAAGGGGAGAGGAGAAGGGGAGAGGAGAGCAGCGGAGAAGAGGAAGGAGGAGGGGAGAGGAGGAAGGGGGAGAGGAAGGAGAGGGGAGAGGAGAGGGGGGAGAGGGGGAGAGGGGGGAGAGGAGGATAGGGGGAGAGGAGGAGGAGAGGAGGGGGAGAGGAGGAGGAGAGGAGGAGGAGAGGAGGAGGAGAGGAGGAGAGGAGGAGAGGAGGAGGAGAGGAGGAGAGGAGAGGAGGCGGAGAGGAGAAGAGGAGGAGAAGAGGAGGAGAAGGGGAGAGGAGGAGAAGGGGAGAGGAGGAGAAGAGGAGAAGGGGAGAGGCGGAGGGTTGGTAGTTTGGGTGAGAGTTTGAGAATGAGTGAGTGTGGGCGGATGAGATAGTGCGCATCTGAAATAGTGTGTGAGAGTGAGAGAATGAGAAAGGGAGTGGGGGAAAGAGAGTGAGGGAAAGAGAGTGAGTGAGTGAGGGAAAGAGAGTGAGTGAGTGAGGGAAAGAGAGTGAGTGAGTGAGGGAAATAGTGAGTGAGTGAGTGAGGGAGTAAGGAAAAGAGTGACTGTGGGAAAGAGTGAATGAGTGAGGGAGTGAGGAAAAGAGTGAGTGAGGGAAAGTGAGTGAGGGAAAGAGTGAGGGAGGGAGGGAGGGAGTGAGTGAAAGTGCGTGAGTGATAGAAAGAGAGTGGGGGAAAGAGAGTGAGTGAGGGAAAGAGTGAGGGAAGCAGTGGGGGAAAGAGTGAGAGAACGAAACAGTGAGAATGAGA
The DNA here is from genome assembly GCA_030323885.1 of Branchipolynoe longqiensis. NCBI lineage: Eukaryota > Metazoa > Annelida > Polychaeta > Phyllodocida > Polynoidae > Branchipolynoe > Branchipolynoe longqiensis. The sequence continues at coordinate 4,636 of JASIRB010000011.1, read as the reverse complement.
GAGTGAAAGTGAAAGTAAAGAAAGAATGTGAGTTAAAGTAATGTGATCGAGAGAGTAATGCCAAGTACACACCTACCGTTTACGATTCGCGCACTAAAACTCGCGACGACCTTACGACTGAGAACGCACCGATTCATTTTTCGAATCGCGAATCGTATTCGCAAGCAAGCAGTTTTAGCCCTGAAACTGAGTTTTAAGTTGCGAATCGCAATCGGTAGGTGTGCTAGGGGAGCGCACACCTCACGACTTTTGGGCAGTTTTAGATCGTATATGGTAGGTGGGTGCGGAAAAACGGTAGGTGTGTACCTGGCATAAGAGAGAATGCAAGTGTGTGTGAGTGTGAGGGTGTGCGTGTGTGAGAGTGTGTAAGAGTGTGGTGAGGGCACGCGCAACAAAGTCCCTTGCAGCTCCGAGCCCCCACTGCCTGCACCGACCTGGGGCACCGGTCAGTGAGGCGAAAGGAGGCCGTGCCCCACGTCAACACATAGTCAACATAGCTGAGAAAATTGGGTAAATATGTGCGCAGTGAAGTAAGGGTGCGTAGTGTGCGTGCACTCCAACAGGGGGAGGGGGGTTCAAAGTGGGTGTGTAGACCATTATGCCTCAATAGAATGTACTACTTTCTTTTTGCGCCTATATGATATATCATATATGTATTGATGTATACATGTCATGTCAAGACAGGCGCAAAACTATTTGTCCCTGCAGTGGCTGGTCGGGAGATGTTGGGAGTTCCATACATCAACCGCCCTTCATGCTGCCACAGTGACATGGTTTTTTTGTTTAGGGTTTGTTCCCTTAGCCTTCGGTTCTGTCAAGAACCTGTACCACAAGGCAGTGGTTTACAACTCTGCAAGGCAGGGGCGTAAAACTCCCTGAGGTATTGCTATACCTGCAATACCTGCATACCTGCATACTTGCCGGTGTGAAACCTCTATTTGCTCCCCGAGAGAGTGCCGCTGGTAACTTGCAAAAGCCAGCAGCACTTCAACACTTTTGCAGGCAGCTTTCATGAAAGCAGTTTTTGTCGCATCACGACCGACAGCATGATGATGATGATGATGATTGATGTATATGATATATGATATATATATATTGATATATATGATACATCATATATATATTGATATATATGATATATATTGATATACATTGAAATATCATATATTATCATCATCATCATCATCATGCTGTCGGTCGCCATGCGACAAAGACAGCTTTCATTACTTGACTGCCGCTCTCCATTACCCCCGTCCTGATATGACCTTAGATGTTGCTAGGATGTAAAACAACAAACAAACAACAAACAAACCATTTACATTTCATGAAAGCTGCCTGCAAAAGTGTTGAAGTGCTGCTGGCTTTTGCAAGTTACCAGCCGCACTCTCTCGGGGAGCAAATAGAGGTCTCACACCAGCGGTGTTTTCTGTGGCGGAGTGGTTAGAGTGTCTGACTTTTTTCTAGGTCAGACTCCTAATCTGAGGGTCGGCGATTCGATTCCCCATGCCCCCAGCTCTGCCAATTTGGATTTCCACCGCTGTGTATAACTTACAGCGTCATCAAAGGCCGGTTGCTCTCATACCATGTCTATGTGGTGTGGGAGGTTAAAAATCCCTTGGGTCGGTAAAAGTGTAGGCTCGGGCTTTCTATTGATCAGCAGTGGAATGAGGAAGACCAGTCGTCTATGACTGAAATTTCCCCTGCTTAAACAATTAATGGACCAAAAAAAACTATGGGTCAAGCACCGGCGATGTCAGCCAAGCTCCAGCGTGAAATTGATGCTGGGTGAGCTCGGGGATACCCCGGAGATATGTACACACCCTATAGGCATGGTACCTAAGCCCAATTCAATAGGCTTCAGGACGATAATCGATTGTAGCGCCCCCAGTGAGAGTTGTGTAAATTTATTTACAGATCAATGTGCCACAAAATTCATCTACACACAGCTTAGGAAACTTTTAGTTTTAACAGCTGGGAGAGCTTTTACGGGAAAATGGAGAGTTTAAATTGTTGGATTTTTTAGTCATTTAAAATGGGAAGAAGGGGGGGGGGGGAGATTTTAACGACTGCAAGATGGAAAATGGGTATTTCTTTGTGCACTATTGGAAGGGAAAGTGTTGGAAGGGTTTTTAATTGTTGTAAGAGGGAGAGGAACGAGAACCTTTAACTATCAAAAGAGGGGGGGGGGGCGGGGGGTAACAATAGCAGCCAGGAGTTTTAAAAAGGGAACAGGAGAAAGGATTTTGTTTTGGTCAACAGTTGGCAAAGGAGGTGCGAGTGGAGGGGGGGGGTGGTGAGAAGGGTTTTTGTTTGTTTGTTGTTTTAGGTCCTAGCAATAACTAAGATCATATCACGACGGGGAGTGAGAAGGGAGGCAGCTTCTGTCGGTACAGCGGGGGGGGGGGGCGGCGCGGGGAGGCAGGGTAGGGTGCAATTTTACCTAACCTGCTGTAAAAATTTCAGAATCCGCCGAGTTCTAAGAAAACTATCGCAATCTGCCGCCCCCCCCCCCCCCCCCCCCCCCCACACACACACACACCTCAACCCCCCCACCTCCCCTCCCTTCCCATCTTCATGCATCTATCTGACATTCCCCAAACCCGGGCCAGGTGGCGTATCGTCGGTCAGCTCGGAGCGGGAATCAACCAGATAGCAGGCGCTTTACGGGCGTGTAAACACCGTGCCGGGCGATAAGAGGGCGATAAGAGGGCGCTCAGCGGCCTTAATGACGGGCACTCAGGGCCGTCACGTGTTACCGGCCTGCTTTCACAGCGCGGCTCGGGCCATAAAGTGGCAGGCGTAGTTTATTATAGCAGCGGAGCCTGGCAGGGTTATCAAAGGTCATTCAATATCTCAACACTCACCTTCCACATCAAGGGGGGGGGGGGGGGGATTTCAATCATTATTTTGATTTACTCTTCTTTAAAAATGTTTTTACTTAAAGTTGTACAGTCCGATGGTTTAGTCTTTCTGTAATTTTTATGAGATATAAAGAAAGACAAAAATGAAGATATATATATCTAATTTTTTTTCTTTCTTTTCCATAAAGATTTATACTATTATAGTGCCATATAATGCTGGCCGCGTTAGATGGAAGGACGTATAACTACTATAACTGTATAAGGCTGAATAGACCAGATGGGATGGCCGAATGAGTTAGAGCGTCCGTCTCCCGTGTTGGTAGATCGTGGGTTCGAACCCTGGTCGAGTCAAACCAATGACTTAAAAATTGATACTTGTTGCTTCCTAGCCTGGCGCTCGGCATTATTAGGATAGGGCAAGGACTGGTTGGCTCAGTGTCAGGATAATGTGACTGAGTGGGATATCAGGTCATGGTGCTGGCGGCCTGGTCTTTCAGTGGGGCAGCACTATAAAGTCGCCATGAGAGGCCACTGTCACAAGTCGGACCCATCCTGATATGACCTTAGATGTTGCGAGGACGTAAAACAACAAACAAACAAAACTGAATAGCCTACAGTTGGTAGATAGAACGCATGACTTTTATTTTATCCTTCCATAGACATGGTATGACTTATGAGAGCAACTGGCCTTTGATGATGCTGTAAGCTATATATATTAATAAATATTAAATTGATTGCTATAATCTACATTACTTTAGTTTGAAGTAACTTTTATTTCACCTTTTTAAATATTTGAAGTTTATACATGTCAAATTAATTTGGGCAAGCATGCCAAAACTCTTAAACCCATAGGTTTTAGCAGTAATAGGTTCTATTATTAAATTACCTCAGTATTCCCTTCTATGTGGCGCCAAATGCTTAATAAATGTACAGGTATCTAAGTTAGATATGTGTACAATCAAATTTAGATAATTGTTTGCTTTGGAAATGTGATGCTTAATCAAACTCTGCAGCTTTAAACAAGATTAAGTAATTTAATGGATGGTTTGTGTTTAGTTGTATGTAGTGTTCCTGGCGAATGCATGGCTTAATACAGCGTCGTCGCTGTGTGTATAACATTTAAAAAAAAATTATGTAGTTTATTCATTGAATAATGACTTCTATCAGTTCCAGAGAACTGGTCTTCCAGCCATACAGCAAACATTGTTTGATACATAACTAAAACTATATCAGTTGTATTACTAGTGAATTGCATACAATTGCAGATCAGTAATAACAAGTATTATACATGTAGTGAATATGCGCTACATGGCACTGCAGGGTTCCCCGATTTTCTATCATTTCTTTCTTTTCTCTCTCCTATTTTTATATATTATATATATATTTATATACCGTATATGTCCCAATAGAAGCACGCTACCCAATAGAAGCACCCCCCCATTTCAAGATTGAAAGCACGCACAAATTTACTATCATATTCAGACTGAATGCACATAAAATAAGACAATCCCACTTTATTTCATAGGCATGACAAAACAAATCCATGAAATAAAATAAACAGTGATGAATGTTTCACAATATCTGCATATGTAATCATAGCACAGGTTAATTTGAAACAAATAGACACGCATCCAGGTGTCTGCACTCACGCAGCGCGTCTATTGGGACATATACAGTATATATATTTATATAAATATAGTCTTGATTTTCCCTCTTAAAATAATATATACAATTTTGATAATTTCATATGAATATATTATATATATATCGAGTAA
>JASIRB010002774.1:0-66983 GCA_030323885.1 Branchipolynoe longqiensis | reverse complement strand
ATTAATAATGTTGATATGGATAGCAGCCTTAAAGTGACTGATTATTTTGTGTGGAATTGTATGTTTCTTAGCTCAAAATCTTTAACTGTTGCTAGTTTTGTCTTAGATATATTAATCAGATCATTATCTTGCATTCATCAGATCATTATATTGCATGTGTGCATACATGTTTATGCCAAATTGTTATGTATTTCTATTAATTTTGAATCAAATCGAAGTTTTGCACTACGCGTATCGGCAAACTCAATGGCGGTATGCCTTTGCTTTGCTATTGATGCTGTTTTCAGCGCATGCGCAGTCGAAATGGCGATCTTGTCTATTTGTTTTAGAACAAACCATTGGAAGCGAAACTGTTCCTCACTGAATACCTACAAGTTAGCTCTGTCAGCCGCTGCAGAATAATTGGGTTTTTGTTATTCTTTTATAAAGCTAATAATCCAATGTATCTATATGTATCTATGTATGTATCTATATATGCATCTATATATGTATCTGGGTTATTTTCCAAAACTGGGTACCAGATATTTGGTCTCCACTTTACGATGCTGATAATTAAGTCTTTGTTTTATTGATGGCAAGTCAAATAATTATTGTAGCCTATGTCTATTAGGTATGTTATCAGTTCTACATGTATTGAATTTATCCCATGAAAGATATCAAAGTTATAATTGTATGATTTTGCACTCGAGTGAAAATGTGAAAATTTACACATTGACACCATACATGTAGCCAAACTTATTTTAAAAGTTTTTTCTTGTAAGTCACAACCTTGTCTGCTTAACAGTAAGCAATAAAATCTTGTTTGACTATGTTGTATATGTTAAAATGAGGTTCTGGATGCGTCTTTGATTTTCATGTTACACGAGTGATATTAATGTATTACTCATTTGTATAAGATCTAATTCAAAAAGTTAAACTCATTTTTTTCAACCCTGACATATGCACAACATGCAAACCTTCATAGGACATTGGATTGGCTATTATTTGGAAGGTTTTTTGCTATTATTTGGAAGGTTTTTACTTTTGGTTTCCATGTCACACTTTTGCGCCCAGTTTTAGAGAATGACCCATCTATATGTATCTATATATGTATCTATATATGTATCTATGTATGTATCTATATATGTATCTATATATGTACCTATATGTACCTATATGTATCTACATGTATCTATATGTGTCAATATGTATCAATATGTATTTATATGTATCTATATGTGTACCTATATGTATCAATATGTATTTATATGTATCTATATACACATATATATAGCCTTATATATAGTATTATGCATAACATCTCAGATAGTATTATCTATACACACTATATAGCACTATACAGAGAGATAGAGCACGACTGGTGTGCGTTGGAATCACATTCGGAACAGACATGATCCTATGATAAGTCACGTGGGGTGAAGAAGTAGCAGAGGATTATGGGAATACTCCGACAGCGTGGCATTCCCACTTCACACGAACCATGCAGCCACGCCTATGGCTGCCTTGAGTCACGGAGTGTCGTAGGAGCAAATTCGCCTGCCTTCATTGCCATTAACTTCTTCTTTTTTCTTTTTCTTCTTCTTTTTTCATTTTTTTCTTCTTTTTTTTTCTTTTTTTCATTTCCCCCCCCCCTTTATTTTTTTAAAGGAAATAACAAGCTTGCCTGGTGCAGTGTTGGACTTGGAGCGGAGGGACCTGATGGGGTGGGTGGTGGAGGGGGTGGGTGGTGGTGGTGGTGGTGGTGGTGGGGGGGGGGAGGGAGGGAGCCTCCAGGTTTCCAGCAAGCCTTTCCCTGCTATCAGAGCATGATATAGTAGCCACCTCCCTGAACACACATCACCTCTTCCATCTACTCCACCTCCTCCACATTCACAAGAACCTCCATTACTGTAGCCACCCACTGACCACCACTAACCGGATTACAGGAAGCCTTTCTATGGACACCGATACCAAATATGGACTGACAGAACCGAATAAGCACCATTTGCAGACAAATACATCAAGTGGAGATTTAATATACCATCTTATACCATTCATCCATATAGATAAGTGGGAAATGACGCGTTAGGATTTACTGTACCAAATAATACCAAGCATAGACACAGACACCAAGTCCGGGTTCAATTCACCAAATAATACCAATCATACCACCAAGTAGGAACTTAACACAACATATATTACCATTCATAGATAGAGGCGAAATTAAGTGATGATAACACCATATACCACCATTTATAGACAGAGATACCAAGTAGAGGTTTAATTCACCATATAATACCAATCATAGACACAGACACCAAGTAGGAACTTAACACACCATGTATTACCATTCATAGACAGAGGCAAAATTAAGGGATGATAACACCATATACCACCATTTATAGACAGACAAAGTAGAGGATCAATTCACGATATTTTGTTATTGTTGGTACATTAGTTGTTTAAGCAGGGGAAATTTCAGTCGAAGACGACTGGTCTTCCTCATTCCACTGCTCCCTGCCCTATCCTAATAATGCCGAGCGTCTGGCTAGGAAGCGACAAGTATCAATTTTTAAGTCATTGGTTTGCCTCGACCAGGATTCGAACCCACGATCCCACGATCTACCAACAGGGGAGACTGATGCTCTAACTCATTCGGCCATTCCATATATAGACACGGACACCAAGTAAGTATTTAGCACACCATTTATAGACACATATATCATGTAGCATTTTAATTCACCATATAATACCATTTATATATAGATGCAGACAGCATAGTATGGATCATATTCGCCATAAAATACCATTTATTTATATATATATATATATCTATATAGATTAAAAAGTGAGATTAATTCACCATATGATACCATTCATAGACACAGACACCAAGTAGGGAGTTAATTCACCATATATTATCATTTTTAGACACATACACACGGCATATGATGACAGCACAATATAATATGTTCAACCTTTCTTCTATTTCTTGTTGTTTGCAGTATACAGAAAAGAACAAACGAAAATTATTGTAGTCACTCTTAAGGGAAGCTTATTTGTTGTCGAACTAGAATATATGGCTGATGTAATATGTATTATCCACGCCCGTGCCACCACACAGCTCCACTGCCACACATCACGCCACCAGTGGCATGCAGAAGTGGATCCAGAGTGAGGCTGGGGGGAACAGCTGGATCACAAGAATTCAGATACCCTCAGCCCCCACCCCACTGCATCACATATAATCCCACACACACAGACTAGTCGGCTTAGTGTCAGCATAACATGACTGAGTGGGATATCGGATCAAGGGTGCTAGTAGTTTGGTCTCTCATTGGGGCAGTACTATAAAGTGGGCGTGTGAGTGTACTGTCAGTAGTCGGTACAACCAAAGACCCTATAATACTAAGACAGCTTACTCCCTATCTCTCCCATGGTAATGTAAATTTCACAGTGCCACCTTTTACCGACCCAAGGGATTTTTAACCTCCCACACCACATAGACATGGTATGAGAGCACCTGGCCTTTGATGACGATGTAAGTTATGCACAGCGGTGGAAATCCAAATTGGCAGAGGTGGGGGCACAGGGAATCGAACCACCAACCTTCAGATTAGGAGTCCGACCTAGGAAAACGTCAGACACTCTAACCACTCCACCACAGAGAACACCACATTTAATCTACATGATTTAATGAAGTCTTCACTCAAAAGTAGCATCCTATGAGATGTACGTATTTGAACAATATATTCAGCAATAGATTGTAAAATGATATTGTTATTTCCATAAACAAGCCTTCTGATACTTTATAATTCATACGCTCTTGTATTTTTATCTAGAGGCTCAAAGCATCTGTGTGATTTTGACATGAGTTCTTATCAAATAGTAGTTGGAGTCTGACAGGGATGTCTACTTTCTTCCACTTTCTTCAACCTATTTCTGGAAAGGATCATAGCAGAGGCCTTAGAAAACATGAAGGCAGTGTCAGCATTAGATGTATAACAATCATCAACCTTCGCTTTGCTGATGACATTGATGGCTTTGGTAACTGATGAGGGGTCCAAGCGTGATACTCTCTCAGATAGCACCGACAACAGCAGCATTGACAAGGCTGAAACCAGTTTGGTTTGACAAGAGTATTTCTCTTATGGTGCTGTCACATTATGACGTATCTCGCCGGCATGCCGCCAACGCGCAAAATCACTTTTAATCATCGAGAAACGTCAAACTTTTCGTCATCAGCGCAATGTATTGGTAGCGTGTGGCCGACGTTGTGGTAAAAGTTTGGCGCGCCGTCCTGATATGACCTTAGATGGTGCTAGGACGTAAAACAACAAAAAGCAACACTTTGGCGCAACATGTGGGAACGACCCTCACATGCACATGGCATGTGCCTATCATTCGCATAACGTTATTCCAGCGTTCTCGACGTGCTCCAACCGTGTGTTGTCGCGCATTGTCGGTCGTTGAAAGTTTTGTGCAAGGACAAAACTTCGCCGACCAACTGATGCGCGCTGCCGACTATCGCCGTAGATCAACATATACCAATGCGTGCCTAACGCGCGCCTAACGTAAACTGACGTATCCCGACGTAGCGCCAAAAAATCATATACGTCGACGCATGTTGGCGAGATGCGTCGTAATGTCACAGCACCATTAGCTCCAAGATATGACTGATGTGCTTCCTTGTCACATCCATCTTTCGATATGCTTGTGAATCATAGACCCTCACAGCAGAGCTTCAAAGAAGAACACAAACCACAGAAATGCGGTGCTACCTCAAGATACTACACATCTTGTACAAAGATCATGTTATCAATGAGGAAGTCCATGCCAATATCCAGCAGGCAAAACTTCATGGTGATTGAAAAATTGAAAGATGAACTTTTGAGACTCCTTGAACCATCTCGAATATGCCAATTATATGTCATAACATATCTGTATACATGCAATGTAATATTCTAACTTGGGGTTTATGTTGATGTTATTTGTTAAGCTGTTTACGTATTTGGTACACGTTTGTTAGTTAACTATATTGATAATTTGCTTAGTTTTATTTGTGTGTACAGGCATGAAGATCGCCCCCTTGAGAGGGGGCCGACCAAATCCCCAACCATATTTTATGATAAAATATAATTCAATTCAATTCCAATACTATTTATCTTCACCATAGGGACCCTACCTCCTACACAAATACACACATAGCCTTCATTCATTCACCATCAACCGCCACCCAGCACCAGCACCAGCACCGCCGCACCTGCAGCGTATCTACAACGGCGCAACCAGTTCGCTCAGCGCCACTAATGGTGCTGTCACATTACAACGCTTCTCGACAACGTGCGTCGATGTATGTGATTTTTTGGCGCAACGTCGGGATACGTCGGGAAGCGTTACGCACGCATTATGCACGTATTACACACGCGTTGGTATACGTTGATTTACGGCGACGTTCCGCAGCATGTATCAGGGGGTCGGCGAAGTTTCGTGCTTGCACAAAACTTTCGACGTGTGACAATGCGCAGGTGCCAACGTTATGGCGACGTTAGGGGCACATCGAGATATGTTAGACATGCTGGAATAACGGTATGTGAACACTAGGCACATGCCATGCACACGTGACGCTCATTGCCACATGTTGCGCCCATCTTTTTTGGGGGTTTTCTCATGCGTCGATATACGTTACCACAACGTCAGCCGCACGCTACCACTACGTTGCGCTAACGTCAAACTTTTCCCACCACGCCAAAAAGTTTGACGTGTCTCAAGTGATTTTGCCCGTTGGCGGTGCGCCGGTGAGATACATTGTAGTGTGACAGCACCATAACTGTCAGCACCGTTATGTGCTATACTGCCATCACCATGTGCATTAATTAGGGCACCAACAGCTCACACCCTAGTTACTCGCACAGCACTGTCTCTGTGACAGGGCCGTCCTGATATGACCGTAGATGTTGCTAGGACGTAAAACAACAACAAACAAACAAAATCTGTGACAGGGCTGCTGAACAACCCATTCGAAAAAGTATCAGACGGTTGTGATATGAAAATAACAATATCATTTTACATTTATTGCTGAATATATTATTCAAATACTTACACGCTACTTTTGAGTGAAGACTTCGGGATATCATGTAGATTAATAGACTTTGCAAGACAAATCGAGAGCATCCCGTGGCTGCCATCTTGTGTTTTTTTTAGCATTGTCTACTAGTACTACTACTAGTTCACAACTTTTTGCCAATATAGATCAACACTGCACACTGCAAGCAGAATACCCACAGCTTGTTTAGTTGATTCATACCAAGGCCATTTTTTGGACAGGATGTGGTGGCTGAATTGGTAGTTTGAAACTGATCATATATCTCAAGCTAAACAAAAGCGTCAGCAGAGAAAAGATTGGCTCCTTCATCTACCAGACTCTCTGACAAGTGACAGCAGCTACACACACATGTCCAATGTGCCACCGCACATTCTGAGCACAAATTGGAATCATCAGTAATCGATGAGTTCACAACAAACCATGAGTTGCTGCTGTCATCATTGCCACCCATGGGCAACCAAGATGAAGAAGAAGAAGAAGAAGAAGAAGAAGAAGAAATAATAAAACATTTATATAGCACCCGATCCAGCAAGCCGTTCTCAGGTACTTTACATAACAAACAAATATACAGGAAAATAAATGTCACCTAGTTAAAAGCAGATTTAAACAAATGTGTCTTAAGGCCTTTTTTAAAAGCACCAACAGATTTACAATCAGTGATATATCCTGGCAGAGCATTCCACAGTCTCGAGGCAGCAATACTAAAAGCACGATCCCCAAAGCCTTTGAGTCTGCTCCGAGGATCTGCTAACTGGCCGGAGACTGTGGAGCGCAGTGGTCGAACATTTGTTCTCTCCTGGAGCATATCTCTCATATATTCTGGAGCCTGATCATGCAAGGCGAAAAAGAAGAAGAATATATTTATATATGTGTGCTGTATAAGCATTATGCGAGTATAAAGATGCGGATGGGATTATTCTATTATATTGCTATATTACATTATTATATTATATAATTAGCCAATGGACACTCTTCGTGTATTTGCTCCTTACTCGTATGGGGACTGGTGGCGCCACCATCGGCCCCGACCTTAACTTCTGGCGTTACCACTCTAATTGGAAATGCTGAGGATTGCCATAACAAATCAAGGTTGCTGGTGAATGTAGACTTCACTGGCCTTTTTCTGTGCCCTTTGATTGATTGATTTTCAAGTTAAAAATGGAAATAAACATGTATTGTAGCTTGATGTTCCTGCACTATGCTATAGAAAACCAGGGGTAAACAAAGCCTATATCGATCATTTCAGCCTGCACACCTAAATTAATTTAGCATATTTTCACTTTAAAATATTTTCAACGTTAACCCTGTAAAATACCTTACTTAAAATTGAAGTATAGTAAATTATATTTAAAAAATATACATAATATGTCTATCTGTAAAGAACGATATTGTAGAGAGAAAAAAAAGCACATTATATTATGCTAATTTAAGTGAGGGGTAGTGGTGATTCCATTGGATGGTTTAGTGTAAGGAATAGGATTGTTTGTTGTTTAACGTCCTAGCAACATCTAAGTTCATATCAGCACGGGGTAAGGAATGGGAAGTAGCCGCAGTGCATTGTGGAAGTGTGGGAGTGATGATGGGTGTGTATGTGGTGCTGCTTCGGGGGGGGGGGGGGGGGTTATTGCGTTGTTGGAGTGGAGTGTTGGAGAATAGGTGGTGGTGGCGCCACCAGTCCCTGTATGAGTAGCCGAGAATAGCCCATGGTGGCGCCACCAGTCCCTGTATGAGTAAGGAGCAAATACATGAAAAGTGCCCATTAGCTAATAATATAATATAATAATATATAGTGTAACAACATAACAGAATAGTGTTGCGGTGTTGAAGTTGGTGTGTTGGAGAGGTCGAGTGGTGATCAAAGTACATGGGAGAGAGGCAGTCACAAGTTTGTAAATAAATTAATTGTCAAGTGACCGGAAGACCAGTGCCATCACATTTCATTTAGATGAATAAACTAAATTTAAAACAAGATGGAAAGAGATGGGAGCTTAGTGGACATGGGATGTGGAATTAAATAGCGGTACGTGAGGCGGTCATTAATGTTGACACACACATCCCCCTCCTCCTTCCCCTCCCCCTCCTCCTCCTCACCCTCTATGACGTCCAAAGACAGCTTCAATCAGGAAGGAGTCGCCCAAGTACGGTCAGGTCGATCCCGTCTCCACAGTATCCCCTTTGTTCACCCCATTCCTTTTTACCGCCCCACCCCCTCTACTAACACCCCCCCACCCAACACTAACACCCCCCCCCCGACACACACACATAATTCTGTCATAGACACATCTTATACCCCAGTCACACTACAGCTTGCGACCACCTTAGACCAAAGAACCCACACTCACCAGTGACGCCCAGACATCGGCAACCATTGTTTTGGTAGCCAGGACGTCAGAGGTCAGTGTCGGTTCTTTGGTCTAAGGTGGTCGCAAGCTGTAGTGTGACTGGGGTCTAAGTGAGCGAACGGCTGGGTTTGTTATTGTTGGGGTTTTTTGTTTGTTTATATTTATTTAGTTCATGAAATGGTTGTTAGTGATGGTTTTGGGGTGTTTTTTTTAATTATTATTTGGGGGATGGGGATATTTTTTCAGAGAAATTTGCCATGTAGTTGATCATAAAACTTATCTCAGATGTTGCTACGATGTCAAACCAAACAAAGAAAAAACACCCAAACAAGCAAAGACAAACCTATGTAAACCTATCCTAAAAATTGTTTAAAAAAAAAAAAAAATTGGACAGAGCTCAGATTTGACGTGGCGATGTCTGAAAAACAAGTATGCTTAGTTTTGTGTGGGGTTTTATTTTACCTAATTATCAAACTTGTTCTATCACTTCTTTTCTTCCCCCTTTTTGTTCGTTTTTGTTTTTGTTGTTCCTTTATAATTTTTACTGGGGTGATTAATTCTAACATGGCGATATCTGAAAAACAAGTATATTTAGTTTTGTGTGGGGTTTTATTTTACCTAATTATCAAAGTTGTTCTATCACTTCTTTTCTTCTCCCTTTTTGTTCGTTTTTGTTTTTGATGTTCCTTTATAATTTCTACTGGGGTGATTAATTCTAACATGGCGATATCTGAAAAACAAGTATATTTAGTTTTGTGTGGGGTTTTATTTTCTACTGGGGTGATTAATTCTAATGTGGCAATGTCTGAAAAACAAGTATGTTTAGTTGTGTGTGGTTTTTATTTTACCTAATTATCAAACTATCACTTCTTTTCTTCTCCCTTTCTGTTTGTTTTTGTTTGTTTTTGTTTTTGTTGTTCCTTTATAAATTCTAACAGGGTGTTTAATTCTGAGTGCCCTTCCTGTTACCGTCACATCCATAAACCTGTGCGTAAGAGCAACCTGCAGCCGTGTACATTATAAAAACAATGGCGGACAAAAAAGCCTCACTACACAGCACTTCCAGTTCACATCACAGCACACAGGATACTCACTAAGTCGTTCAGCCTTCCTATAAATGCTGAATCTTTTCTGTCTTTTTTAGTCTTTTTCTATTTTTTTCCTGATATTATACTGTATTTCTGGCAATCTACATATCGAATTAAAACTCTATGATACAAATCATATATAAAGTGGATAGTGAGAGTAGATAAATAAAGCAAATACATATATGCCAAGAAAATATAAAAAAAACTAGCATAGGCTATTAACCATACCAACCAATTATCTATCTGCTACTGAAATGCAGGCAATCAAATACCTTATCAGCAGCCACTGTGTGGTAAGATAACACCAACACTACAACTGGCCAGCATTGAAAACAAGCCTGGGTACCCGGGCTTATATGCTATGGACAGTATAAATACAGCCTCAATCAAAATTTAAAAAAAAAAAAAAATTAAAAAGCAAGTAACATTAAGTTTTGTTTGTGGTTGAAATAATAGCGCTTGCAGTTGGTCCTAAATTGGGTTTCAGAAGGTGGCGCTGAGCAGGTTGTCAAATGCTTGGTTTTATGGCTTGCTAAGCAGCTGGAATAACAGGGAAAGTTATGAATTTTATAGTCACTGACCTGAGCTAAGTTGTGTAGAATCTAATCCAAGGCTTGTAGTTAAAAGATCTGGTCACGTGATTGTATTATGCATTTTGTAACATGATTATATTTTAGCAAAATATTAAAATGTTAGAAATAGCATTGTAGTTGGCATTGCTGTTGGAACTACAGTAAAACCTCTCTAACCTACCACCTTCACCGATCGACCACTCCCCTATAGAGATCGCTTTATGTGGATCCCAAACAGTCGGTCATACAAAGTCAATACCACAGTAACGATTTAAAAACACTCCCACACACGACCACCTCCATAAATTGACCATTTAAAGTGGTGAGTGGGTATAATTAGAGAGGGCTTGGTGTACTAAGAATAACTCTAACAGCGAGAGAAGGGTCATTAAGGTTGAATGATACTAATACGCACAGCTTGACTACATACAGTGACCCTCAGCCTTGCAGTGTTGCAAACTCTCACGAAATTCCCGTGAGAGTCCCGGAAATTGAAGGTTCTCATCAAGTCACCCCATGAATCATGGATCGACCCCAAAATCCCACGAATTTCTGTACTCTTCTACAAAATCCCACGAATTCCTGAACTTTTGTATGAATTTCTGTACTTTTGATTAAATACAAGTATAAAAATCAGTATATAACCCCTTGGAAAATTACCTCAAATAGCCCATTTTATAGCCGGGCTTTTTTTCCAGGGAGGATGCCGCCCCCCAGACCCCACTAGCAAGCTTGCAGCTGCCACCACTCAGCCTGATGTTCATATATATATACTATAACCTAATACATTAATTGAATGATTGGAGTTATACATCCTACCAACATTTAAGGTCATACCATGGTGGTTACTAACTAAAAACAGCTGTTCCATTGGGGAGGGGGGGGTGGACATCGCTGTCACCGTGACACGATATCCGACTTAGTCATGTTATCCTTTCAGCAAACCAACTAGTCTTTGGTCTATTTTAGCAATGCCAACTAAAACAGCAATTTTGAAAGTCTTTGGCTTGACTTGGTGAGAGATTCAGCCCACGAACTCCCTGGTGGGAACCGGAAGCTCCAAACCACTACTTCCTACTACTACTTAGAAGCGGGATTCCAGGCGTGTGCTTAGCTGTTCGCAGTGTGTATACCTTAAAGCTGCATAGTCCGCTGAAAACATCAGGGCCCGTATTCATGTGCTGGTGCCAGCTGGCTAACGGTGGAAAATTTGTATTCATGTGCCGGTGCCAGCGCTAACCGCTGATCGTAGCCTAGGCTAAGCTACCCTGGTTTCAAATCTAGTTTAACTTCTAGCCGCGTCGGTTAGTGTGCCGCCCGCCGATATATTAGACCCAAATCTATTCTATGCGATCATATTTGACAGAATTAAATATGCAATAAGTGAAATTTCATCAAATTAACCCTAAATTCGAAGCAATATTAACGCTGCCGCCGCATCAGCGCAATATTAATATTTTTCGAATCGACGAATGTAAAGTAAACAAATCGCCACCGCTGCTTCGACGTCGATATCCATACTCTCGCATATCAACAAAACACACATCCCCGCTGCCGTCGCCGCCGCCGCCGCCGAATCGGCGGCATTATATTAGGCCCAAATCTATTGAATACTGTCATATTTAACGGAATTACATACGCAATAAGTGAAATTTAATCAGATTAACCCTAAAATCGAACCGTTATTAAGAGAGCTAGCGTGTAGCACCGGCTACGCCTGGCACCACTACATGAATACGGGCCCAGATGTTCTAAACCAAATCAGTTATGTTAGATTTGATTGGTTTTTGTTTGTTTTTTTTGGTCCATTAGTTGTTTAAGCTGGGGAAATTTCAGTCATAGACGACTGGTCTTCCTCATTCCACTGCTGGTCGATAGAAAGCCCGAGCCTACACTTTTACCGACCCAAGGGATTTTTAACCTCCCACACCACATAGACATGGTATGAGAGCAACCGGCCTTTGATGACGCTGTAAGTTATACACAGCGTTGGAAATCCAAATTGGCAGAGCTGGGGACACGGGGAATCGAACCGCCGACCCTCAGATTAGGAGTCTGAACTAGAAAAAAGTCAGCCACTCTAACCACTCCGCCACAGAGAATGCTTGTTGGAATGATACGTTCTAGCAAGATCTAAGGTCATATCCAGATGGGTACCGACTTGTGGCACTGCATACTATTAGCGACTTTATAGTGCTGCCCCACTGGGAAACCAGGCCGCCAGCACCATGATCCCAAAATCCCACTCAGACACATTATCCTGACACTGAGCTTACCAGTCCTTGCCCTATCCTATTCAAGCTGAGCGCCAGGCTAGGAAGCAACAAGTACCATAGATCCATGAGTCTATCTATGTTCCTTGATGCAATTCATCGAACCTACACATATCTGTGTATGTGGCATTTCACCTGCGGAGGTGCGTGTAATTCACTGCGCTTTTATTAGTCGCATAGCCTAATGTGATTGAATTGGTGATGCTCTCTGGGTCCTACTCCTGGTGTTTTACTCCCAGATTGAATACAGGGCTATGGAGTGGAGAGCTGTATCATAAATCATGTCCATCCAATATGTAGGTTCAAATAAGGAGCTGGCCATTTTGATATATATTTAAATGACAATCCTTTATTGAATACATAAATCACATTCAGAAGGCAATATCCATGGCAACCCCCCCCCCCCCACACACACACACACACTACCGTGACACTCCTAGTCGACCTGTCGAGTTCATGATCTTTATATCAAACCAGACCTCGTCGGATGTCACTTTTTATTCACTGATTCTGTCCTGTAGTGAATATATATTACATTATTGATATCCAAATAACAAATCAAATACACTTTTTATTTGCTAAATGTTTAGAAAATATGTTAATAATCAACCATTAAATCCTCGCTATGAAAACTAAATCAACGATTTCCTGAAATTATGCTTAATAGGCAATAGGTTCTAGGTTAGACATTGATTTATTTTTTAATGATACTAATGTCAATTCATTAACAACAACAAATATCCAAATCCCATATGACGAAGATTTATTAGGTACCCGTTATTTGTTGTTTAAAAAAATTAAACTCTTGATATTCTATTTTAGTAGAATTAAATATTTATGAGTAGTTTGGTATAGATACTTTGTTTGACTATATGAACCACAGATTCCAGGATACATCTAGCTAAAGCCAGCAGATTAAAACTCATTACTGCACATGTCAAAACTGAACAGACCATCCTCACCACATTACGTGTGGTAGGCCCTGATGGTGGCCTGAGCATAAAGCTCAAACACTCTAATCTAATCTGATCTAATCTAACTAATGACTTAAAGGGGCTGTCACATTAGGGTTTTTTGCGGGAGCGTATGGCGGCGTAAGCGCGTTACGTCATATACGTCGGCATACGCCGTATACGCTACTCATACGCTATGCATACGCTACTCATACGCTACTCATACGCCGCCAGATGCCGCCAGATGCCGGCGTATGTGAAGCGTATGAGGCATACGCCGCCATACGCTTTCATAAATCCGTCCGTCCAAATTTTTTTGTGCATGCTCAAAAAAACCCGACCTATGAGGGCGTATGGCCCATACTGTCAAAAAATGTCACAGCACGCTCCCATACGCTCCCATACGCTCCTCATACGCTCCTCGTACGCTCCTCGTAGGTTCCACATACGCTCAAAACCACCCGAAAGGTCACCAAATGTCATCATAGGCCGGCACGCGCAGGACCTACATAGGTTTTCAATACGCTCCCGCCATACGCCGTAATGTGACAGGGCCTTTAGAATTGATACTTGTCGCTTCCTAACCAGGCGCTCTGCAGTATTAGGATAAGACAAGGACTAGTTGGCTCAGTGTCAAGATAATGTGACTGAGTGAGACATCAGGCCATGGTGGTGGCGGTGGCATAGTCTCTCAGTGGGGCATTATAAAGCGTACAACTTACACTTCATTCATTTATTAATTGCTGGGCATTGGGCTAGGTTCTGATCTTACCCAATAGGAAGAAAACAGAATATGAAGTATCGTAAGAATTGAGGAGGAGGAGTAAGAAATAAGAAAAAGTTTCAGTCTTGTTTTAGATGAAAGACTGTTGCTGGGTTGTTATTGGTAATTAGTCACTGAAAATGTATGAAGGTCACTGGTGTATTAGTGTGTTATGTGGTGGCAGGAAGCCATCGATCAGTGTTGCTAGTAATACTAATAGTTAACTATTGATGTCAGGTGGCTTTTGGTATGTGTTCTATGGTGTATATTCCACAGCACACAATTCCTTCTTACACCACGCACTGGAAGCGGTGGCCGAATAGGTAGGAGTGCAGACTTCCCTTGTGGAAGGTCGGGAGTTGAAATGCTAGCCGAGTCAAATCAATGACTTAAGGCCCTGTCACACTACGACGTAATGACGTCAACATAGGGAGAACATGAAAAACGTTGAACTTCTCGGCGTAGTATGCAAATTTGGGCACAAGTTGGATGTGGATGCAGCGTAGTGGACGAGAGAGTAACGGCGGTAAAGCGTAGTGATAGCATCATTCAATGAGAGAGGACAATGTAATTACGCTCAGGGAACGTTATGTACGTTATTCCATTGCCAGAACTACATTGCTTTATGTTACATACGTCATGAGACAGTGGCGAAACGTTGAACGTACGTTGAATGTACATTCTCCTGACGTTCTCCTGATGTTCTCCTGACGTTCTCCTGACATTCCCATTATGCTGCGTGGGCATTTCCACCTGGTTTAATGTGGGTCAACGTAGTTGAACGTAGTGAGCAGCGTTTGACTAAGGTCCGTTTAACGTCAGTGACATTCGCTGAACGTGAACAGAACATACGGTGAACGTAAACCCTTACGTTCGAGCTACGTTGAAAGTTTTGAACATGTCAAAAACCTCGACGTAACTCGACGTAACACGACGTAATATGACATAGCTCGACGTCAGTCTAACATCATTCTGACATCATAACGTAATCCAACGTACGTCAACGTAATGACGAAAACCACCACGTCAGGCTTACGTTGGCTCGTTACGTCGTAGTGTGACAGGGGTATTACAAAATTGATACTTGTTACAACCTAGCCTGGCACACTCTCCATTTCTTGACTGGTTAGCCTCATATCAGTATAATGTGACTGAGTGGGAAGCTGGGTCATGATGCCAGTAGCCTCGTCTCCCAGTGGGGCAGCACTATAAAGTCACCATAAGTGTGCAATGTCACAAGTTGGTATCCATCCTGATATGACCTTAGGTCTTGTCAGTATGTAAAACCCCCAACAAACAATATAACGCCGCTCACATGCCCATCGCTCTATGTGCACCCATCACTGATGGAATGGGGAAAACCCATTGTCCGCAATTGAAATTCCCCTTGCTTAATCAAGAGAGGGAGGGATATAGAGTAATTTAAACTGATTTTTATTTTATATATAAATTTATTCACCCTGCCCATAACAGTAAGTGTATTAACACTTGTCTTCACGGCTGGGCAACACTAGTCTAAATTGATTCAAATCTTTTGAATTTTATTTTAGTAATAATTGTTCTTTTCTTGTTTCTTGCTTATGGGTTGTACACAAATCCAACTTTTACCATTCTTTGTGTGAGTCCATGTGCCTATCTTTCTTTTTCTTAATTTGTGCATTTCTATTGTAACTTGTTAATTTCATTAGTTGCTGGTAAGGCCTTAAGGTCTAATCATGCAGTTAAGTGTATAGTTAGGCTTATATGTTTGTGTTGAACCAAGAAAATATCATCATCTGGCTGTCAGTCGCGATGTGACAAAGACTGCTTTCATTACTTGACTGCTGCTCTCCATTTAGCTCTCTGCTGTGAGAGTGATGTCCATGAGTTGGTCTTAATGTTTCTCAGCTTCAGGTTTCTCTTGATGGTATCCTTGAACTGGAGACAAGGGCGCCCTCTCTTTCTGTAACCAGAAGACAGTTGAGAATAGAGGATCTGCTTTGGTAGCCTGTCTGATGGCATCCTCATGAGGTGTCCAGTCCACCGGAGATTCTTTTTGATCAGAAGATCTTCCATAGAGGGCAGCCCCATCCATTCAAGTATTTCCTTATTTGTCACTTTGTCCTTCCAGGTTAGCCTCATGATTGAACGCAGATGTCGCATCATGAAGGCAAGAAAATATACATCATTATATATAAGCTTTTAAGTTTAAATTGCATAGTCCGATGGTTTTGAGTTTCTGTCCTTATCTGAGATAAATGTATTAGGTTGGTCGTTACAATCAACATTGCCTTAGTTTGGAGTTGCTTTTATTTTAAATGGCTAACTTGCGAGATATTTGAAGTGCTAACATGCACAATAAATGTTGGCAAGCACGCTAAACCTCTGACACCATAGGCTTCTACAGTAACATGTTCTATTCAATTGCCTCAGCATTCCCTTCTGTGTGGTGACAAATGTTTACTAATTCCACTAGTATCTAAGACAAATAAGTGTTCACACTTCCTGTCTACCATTCGCTATTTATTTCGCTAAGTTTGATATGTATGATAAAGTCTGATAATTGTCTTTGTTTTGAAAATTCAATGCTTCATCGGGTTATGCAGCTTTAAGGGTATCAGAGCTTCAACACCCGATAGTTTAACACCCGATGTCCATTTTGCAGAAGGGGGATATCTATCTGCCTGACCCCAATGAAACCCACGCAAGGCGGTAAGTGTTGTTTCTTGTTTCCTGCCAACGCGTGTACCAAAGGGGAACTGCCGTTATGACAATCTGCCACATATGTCACCATCAGTGCTGACACGGTCACGTCACTTTGTCAGAGCCACTGGGCATGGGCTGTCACGTGTGACGCGTGCGCATTTCACAGCGAGTTGACAATAACCCAGAACCCCAGATTCTGCACATCCATACTCATTTCCCACGGCTGTCGTGGCTGTGGGGGCTGCGTCCCTGGACACCCGTGCCTCGGTATACAGAACGCGCCCTCTACAGGCATATCTCGGAACTAAACCGGGTGGACATGACCGACGCCATAAATACAGTGTGGGTGTATAAGCCTACATGTGTGTGCATATGTGTGTATGTGTACGTGTGTATGCGTGCATGTGTGTATGCGTGGAAGTGTGTATGCGTGGAAGTGTGTGGTGAAACAATAAAACCTGCATACATGTATAAGTTGTTTACGCCCTTGCAACAACGAAGGTCATAGCAGGATGGCTACCAACTTGTTTGTTTATTAGGGTTTTATATCCTAGGAACATCCATGGTCATATCAGGATGGGTACCGACTTGTGAGAGTGCGCACTTATGGTGACTTTATAGTGCTGTCCCACTGGGAGACCAGGCCACCAGCACCATGACCAGCTATCCCACTCAGTCACATTATCCTGACACTGAGCCAACCATCAATACAAAATATGAATTTTTAAGTCGACCAGGGTTCGAACTTCTCACTTCCTAGCCAGACGCTTGGCATTATTAGGATAGGGCAAGGACTGGTTGGCTCAGGATCAGAGTGATTAAGTCGGATATCAGGTGTTGGTGCTGGTGGCATGGTCTCCCAGTGGGGCAGCACTATAAAGTCTCCATGAGTGTGCAGTCACAAGTCGGTACCCGTCCTGATAGGACATTAGATGTTGGCAGGACGTAAAACTCCAACAACCAACCAACACGGCGGAAGTTCGGGATACCCCTCCCCCTCCCAGCCCTATCCATCACTATGGAAGTTTATAACCTATACTTTAAACTCAATTTGCACCTAAAAAAAAGTACGTACCTGCTGATGACCAAACTTGGTAAGATTATGGTCATGCATTTGTGTTTAATGTGGATCGCAGTGAAAATTTCCTACAATCACCACCTTCTCCCACCTTTTACAGTGTAAGCTGAAGCTGTGACCCGGCATGCTGGTTCTCAGCCTCAGTCCTTACTGGGGGAACAGCGGAACTCTGAATACCCAAATTAACACGGACAAGTCAGTGTCACACTTAAGTCATTCCTGACACTTGTTGTCTGTGATAATGGTCAGGGAATAGTTGGTAAA
Source organism: Branchipolynoe longqiensis (assembly GCA_030323885.1). Taxonomy (NCBI): domain Eukaryota; kingdom Metazoa; phylum Annelida; class Polychaeta; order Phyllodocida; family Polynoidae; genus Branchipolynoe; species Branchipolynoe longqiensis. The sequence goes on along the minus strand of JASIRB010002774.1, from coordinate 48,880 downwards.
TGGCTCTACTAGTGAATACCCTGCTTGTCGTCTAATTCTTCTGTAAACAATGCAGCAAAACTTAGTGTACCTTCTAAATTATTGTGATTGTGTGGGGGTGGGAGGGTGGTATGCCTAAACTACGTCACAGTGATGGAGTGGGTGATACCATGGGGCTCAGATCGCACTGAGTGTGACATAGTGTGGGTGGGTAAATTGAGTGATCACTACATACATATTTCCTTGGCTTTGACTGGGTGTTTTTATGCCTACACACCTCTTCAATTATAACACTAGAGGATCAGCTAACCATGCGCTAAAAAATCACCTTAGCATATTGTCGTGGATGTGATGCAAACAAAGGAAATATTGCACCTTGTGTAGGATTCGAACTCACACTTCCTGCCATTCCAGGGCTGGCATCCTCACCATTAGAATATCTGGGACCCCTTTTGTGCAATCACCTGGGCCGCATTCAGGGTGCGTCTCGGAGGCGCTGCGGAGACGTCTCCCCGATGGTTTTTGGTCTATTTGCGTTCAGGGTGTGTCTCAGAGACATCTCGGAGACGCCTCCCATTTCAGACAGGAGACAAAAAGCAACTCGAAAATGGCCACCATATTCAGTGGTTTCAGCCAATCACAGTGCAGCTTTTCCATTGCAAATGGCCGCTGCCTATGAGGGCGGCCATTTTCGAGGTGACAAACTGATTTTGCCATTCAGACTAGTGTGACGTCAGGGATTTCCCCGAGACATCTCGCAGACGCACCCTGAACGCGGCCCAGATCCATGATACCTGTCTGTGTGGAGTCTTGCCGGTGAGGTCCATGCATACTACTACATTTTCTTCTTTTTTTAACGACCCCCCCCACCACCCTAGCACAAAAAGTAGACATTGGCTATTGGGGGTGGGGGTTGCATACTGCGACGATACCTAACGCTAGCGGCCGTGTTCTTTTATTTTTAAGAGGGTGGTTATTTCTCTATTACAAAAGCCTAAGATTCTTGACAGTGCAAAGCAATTAAAGGGAGGTACTGCTACAGACATTTGCAAACCGTAATGTATCAAAATAGACTTTTTCCATGAAGAATCTAGGCCTAAATGCAAAGAATGTCAATTTTGTCAAGAAGAACTTGGTTCAGAGGCTTATATTCATTAATTGCTGGACCATACCTGTAATAAGTAATGAAGGCATAAATAAAATTAGATAAACTGACTATCAGTATCAACAGTAACTCTTATTCTAGATTTAAGTATAGACTTTTCTAGATATAAATGTGTAATGGCCCACGGCCCTCCGACTCTCCCACTCACACGCAGTCACACGGAAGAACACCAAGATTCAATTCAGTGTACGCTTCACTCTTGGTTTATTGAACCCTCTGCTCTCCGCGGCGTCAGTAGTTGTCTGACCCGCCCCCTGACTCGCCAGATCCCACATCGACTCTATAGGTGTGTGTGGGGGGGGGGGGGGGGGGTCAACCACATTCAGTAGAGGTCAGCCCAGTTGGGGTCTGACCGGTGGTGACCTGTGCCGCCACCTAGCGCAGTGTAGTGGTACTGCACTGGTGGCGTCGTAGTCTCCACTGCTACCGCGTGATAGTAGAGCTCATGTGCAGACTACTACAAATGCAAATGTAAAATATTTTAAGAGTAATTTTCTTTACAGGAATTGATTAATTAAATTGGCACTGAATGAAAGACCATGCCATTCTCAAAAGCATTATTACCTTCGGTATTTATATTCTACTTGTCTGTTATTTATTTCTGGTTTCTGTGGTTTTGGGTACTAGCCAATGCATTAGTTCTAAAGTCCTGCCCTGACGAAAAGTTGATACCACTGCCGCCAGAGTTCAAAGGTAATTTATGCTCCTGTTGTTGTTATGTGTGTCGTGATTTCTTTTTAGTTTGGATAGTTATTTTTGTGTTCTGCTTTGATCATGTGTGCCTAGACATATTCTTATGTCTAATGATTTTCAGGCAGACAGGTATGCACAGCCATGATGCGTGTACAGCACATCCTACACGACTATGAATAATGCCGGCCACACACTACGCGATACTTTGACTTGAAGTTGAATCACAGAGATCGGGAGTGCAGTCTCTAAGTCCCAAAAAAATGAATAGATAATGAGATATACTAGATGCGTTAATATTTGAGGGGGTACAATAATTGATTAAGCAGGGTAACTTTCAAATGGAGATAACTGGTCTTCCTCGTTCTACTGTTTCTTTTCCTATACTCAATCAATCAATAGTTCCGTCCTCTAGTCGAGGGTTGGATGCAATGGTTCTCCACTTGTCCCGATGGTGTGCTGTTCTGATAGACTGTGAATAATTCAAGCCTGTCCACTGTGAAATATTTGTAAACCATGATGTTCTTGGTCTCCTTCTCCCTCTGCTGCCATTCACCTTCCCTTCCAACAATGTACGGTATATTGAACTCTGACGAATGATGTGGCCAAAATAAATAAGTTTCTTTGTCTGTATAGTTGCAAACAAGCATTTCTTATTTTTAATTTTTCTGAGAACTTCTTTGTTGGTGATCTTCTTTGTCCATGATATTTTCATCATCCTTTGATAAGTCCACATCTCAAATGCTGCTAAACATTTGTACATTTTCTTAGAGATTGTCCATGTCTCAGCCCCATACATTAGAGTAGACCACACATAACACTGAAGAATACTATACTAGTATTGCCGAATCCCAGGCTAGGTAGTGAAAGTTTTAAGGCAATTGTTTGACTCGGCCAGGGTTCGAAAATGGGGTTTAGAATCCCATGATCTACCAAAACGGGAGGTGGACGCTCAAATCATTCAGCCATCCCGTCTTGCATTATAACACACAGTAAACAGCGTGTGTTTGGGGGTGGGGGCGGGGGGAGTGGGGGCAGGGGCGGGCGGGGGAGGGAGGGGGGCTAATCTAGGAAGTGTTCCTGATCCCAGATGTCTGATCCATGCAATACGTCATTTCCGAGATGCAAAGGTTGGTGTTGATCCAGCAACTACTCAGGCCCCTGGCGGTGCTAAGGTGAGGAGTGAAGCACACTGCATCATTACACACTGCTTGCTACACGTACATGAACACAACTTACAAGACAGAGTGTTGTAGTTGATGTAGATTAATTATTCCTACAATTTTTCTGCAACCAAATTTTAAAACAAATGTAGGGCAAGAACCCTACTATAAGTTACACGTACATACCAGTTGGGACGTTGTATTTGATGTATAATAATTTTAACCACAATTCTACTGCAACCAAATGTAAACACAGATGTACAGCAAGATCCCTACTATAAGCTACATGTACATACAAGACAGAGTGTTGTATTTGATGTAGAATAATTATAATTAGCACAATTTTACTGCAACCAAATTTAAGCACAGATGTACGGCAAGAACTCTACTATAAGCTATGTGTACATACAAGACAGTGTGTTGTATTTGATGCAGAATAATAATGAGCACAATTTCACTGCAACCAAATTCAAACACAAATGTAGGGCAATAACGGTACTATAAATAAAAGAATGTAAATATGCCCGGTCGCAGCTTCAGTCCTACCTCAACTACCAGCGGACAGTAACTAGGAATGCACGTGTTCAACATAAGTGAAATTGTCAGTTAGTGTGAGGTGGGCTTTAAATTGAGCTGCACGTGTAAATCATAAGGTAGCGTGTGTAGTAGTACTATATGCAGCTATTCATCCGGGGAACAGCGACCAGCCTAAAATACTAAGTGAATATTGGGCAGGCATGGGCGGGTTTAAATGACGGGGCGTGTATTGGCCTACCCACAATGCATTTGGCCACCCGCTTATTACTCCTGAATTGTTCACATTTGCACAAATGTATGTGAATAGAATAGATTATGTCATGCTTTAAATCCAAAATGAGCTGCATTTAATACGGTTCAGCCTATATGTTTACTCTATAGCTGCATAGTCCGATGAACGCATTACATTTTCGAAACTAAAACACCCATCTAAATTTGATCCTACATAGTATATAATGAGACGGTCTCAAAAGGTGCTAAGCAATATGGGACAAAACATTGTCCATTGTAACGATCAACATACTATCTGCTTATGCATTTGCTCAGGATAAACTGATTAGTTTTTTTACATAGTGTTTCATAATCCCAATAAAATACATATTGTTTTGAAGTAAATGTCCTTTTGTTTTCAGTGTAACCATTTCTGTGCTGTTTTGTGTCAATCATTATAATGGACACACAAAAAATGAGTTATCACCTTTTGAGACGGGCTCATATATATCTACCTTAGATGCTGGTGCACTTATTAAGCATGTATTGCAGTTGTGTGCTCCGGTGTTATGCTGCTCGTCTCGAAAATGGGTAAACAAATCCCATGTCCAGCATTTCAGTGTGTACAGCAAAATTAATGTTGCATGTTGTCACTTCAAATATCTCCAACATTTACCCTTCAAAATAACATTTAATACCAACTAAGGTAGACCGTAAAGTAGATTGAAATGCCCAACCTAACTAATATAATTATCTAACGAAAATAGCAGAAATTGGGGGGGGGGAGAAATCGGTGAAAATGTGTAACTTCAATACAAAGCACTAAAGAATTTGTGAATAATGTCCTATATAATGTGATCTATTGAGTTTGCGTAAAAGCAGTTTCCTTCGCATAGTACTGCCCACCCCACCACCACCACACAAACTTTAATGTACTGTTGATGCTCAAAGACTTATCTAACATCATCGCCAATCGGTATTGATTATCCGATATGTTTTTACCATGTATCTAACCGTGTACCTGAACACTGTGTAATTGCTACTGTGTACCCATATATATATATATATATATATATATATATATATATATATATATATATATATATTTATGTTTATATATATATATATGTTTATATATGTATGGATAGGGATAAACCCTTTATCGTGTGTAATAATGCCTGTAGTTTCTTGCACTTCCCCCCCCCCCCCGGGTGGGGGGTGGTACCCCCATCATGCACCGCTCCACCTCCTGTGCGGGGCCTAGCCTCCACTCGCTCAGAGGAATTTCTTTATTTTTTATATATGTGTGTTTGATGTATAAGCATTATGTGAGTATAAAGCTATGGAAGGGATTTTCTATATGTTTATTATAGTATAGTTATACGAATCTTACCTGGGTACAGATGATGGATAACGTGTGTTTACCCGAGGTACTAGCCTCAGAGAGTCATGTGTCAGGGAGAAGGAAGCATATCCGGGTCCAGCAATCTTTTACATACATACTTTATAAGATAAAAAATTATCTCAATATTCTATGGATACTTTCGTGTTTTCATTTTGGCACAAGCCAACGTGATAGTCGTGGTAGGCTAGGGTAGGCTGAATAGCCTACATTTACTTGTTGTGCTGGGGGGAGCGGGTTCGTTAAACAAAACAAACAAATATTTTTATTATAACTGTACTCACTTACCAATAGTCTTTTATTTGCTTTTGAGCTTTGTGGCTGCCTTAATCTTTTGTATTAATATTATTATTAGACCCCGATAGCCGACGTTAATTGTTGTGCTTGGGAGGGGCGTCACTAAGCAAACAAACAAACAAATCATTTTATTATAAATGTAGTCACCTACCAATAGTCTTGTTGTATTTGCTTTTGAGCTTCCTGGCTGCCTTGACCCGGGCCTGGTAGAAGAACTCTGACCCGTTGCCCAGGTACATATACTCCATGGAGAGGTCCTTGACCATGATCTCAGCTGAGTCGTTAGGCAGGCGATATGCATACGGACAGTACAACGTGTAGTTCTTATACTCCTTAAAGTCGTAGCAGTTGCCCGCGGCGAATAGGTCCGGATCGCCCTCGACCATGGAGCGGACTGCGGTGAAGAAGAAGTATTCGTCCTCCAAGAGAGCACTCTCGATGCCCCTGAATATCCGCGTCAGGAAGTTGGCGCGGTTCACGGCCACAAGAGCCTGCTGCTTGTAGCGAAGCACGCCGTACTGGGCGACCACTCCTTCGCCCAGGTTGAACTCGGTGCCCGGGGTGCAGTTCTCCTTATTTCGCTCATACTGCTCGACAATGCTGAGGAACTTGTCGACGACGTCGGTGGTGGCTGGGTCCTTCTTGGTGAGCGGGTAGGTGTGGTCACGGCGCGGGGTGTCCCCGCCGACCGCGTCCGGCCCCCCGCTGCCGCCGCCGCCGTCCCCCGGGAGACCCTCGTCCACATCGCCGCTGCCTTCGTACATGTCCGTCTCCTCCTGCTCCTGCTCCTGCTCCTGCTCCTGCTCCTCCCCCCGGGCCTCCTCCCCCTGCTGGCCGGCCGAGGGGTACTCGGGGGCGCCCCCGTCTTGTTGTGCAGCGGCGTCGGCTGAACCGGAAGCGGAAACGCTGCCGGGAAGCAGGTCCCAAGTTGACAGTATTGCCAAGATGCAGAGCAGGGAGCGGTGGTAGTTACTGGTGGTGCGACGAGCCATGGTGAATGCAGCGGGTTCACTGTAGGTGGGACTGACTGGGGCGTGGTGGGTACTAGGAGGGTGGGGAATGAGGGGGAGCAGGCAGGATGGGGTGGGGGTGGGAGATGGAAGAGTGGTGGTTAGGGAAGAGTTAACACTGAGTAAGAAGGAGGGTTTGATGAGCTACTAAAGTCGGCTATTTCATTGGGGGTGGGGGGCTTATTTTATCTCCTGTACTGGTGGTGTTCGCGGCCAATGATTGTTTTTACAGGCGTGAAATTAGAAGCATCAATGTGCGCCTAAATGTGAATGAGTGTGACAGCTGTGGGAGAGACAACAGGCAGGCAGCCAGGTTTATGTTTGCTGTGCCCACTCACCGGTCAGGTTAACTCAGTGCAGCATATTAATCCCTTCACTAACTTTATCACTCTATCGGGACGCAATCAATTCGATAGACTTTCTATTCTGTTTCGAGTCATCTATCATACTATGTCCTCACTTTCCCGCTACTAGTACTAATTCGGGTGTATTATATAACCCTATAATCAGGATGTCTACGGTAGTTTGTAATATTTCCAGGTGGTCATCCATCCAAGTCACTGACTAAGCTCAAAGTTTGGTGATTATATAAGAACTGTTGTTTCCACCGTGATATTGACCATATTTTCCGTCGACTTTACACCAAATTACACTAAATACAAACACAGCCATGCCGAGGCCACAACCACTGGACAGTCTGCTGCTAACCTCTCACCCTGCCACTGTGTCCGCCTCCAGGTGGTTCAGAGGACCAACCCGTTGCCTGGTAACCACCATAGTAGCCATAGTAATAATGCGCCCCGGACGCCGTCAAGTGTACACCTCCATTTATAAACACAGCCTAAGCAAAGATTCAAAGACAATTACTTGTAGATAGACGATTCAGATTCGTGTCTCTAAAGCTGAAGTGGTCATGCTAATTAATTACCACGTAACAATGACGGTTAACTTAAAACTAAGTAAGCCTGGTGAGGTCTAATGCAGACACAACCTCTTAGCGTGAATGGTAATGCAAGTTATAGATATCCACGTATAGCTGCATATTTTGCAGCTAGTACTAGATGAAGCTGCTGCTGAGGCTTTAATTAACCTACGCGTCCTGATGATACTAATCAGTGCCTGCTGGGTACAGACAGGTGCATGTAGCCTCCCGCTGCGGTCAGTGGGTGGAAGCTTCTCCAGTGGCCAGCCTCCAGCACCCCGAGGCGCATGCGCTGTGGTTTAAGCAGGAGGGAAGTAATGGAGCTGCTCGGGGCTTCTCGTCGCTGCTCAACGCACCCTACCTGAAGACTAACCACTGACCACGCATAATATAGACACTCTCCACCGCGGTACCCACTTCAGCAAAGAGGGCGCGCGGCCACTCCTACTCCTCCTGCGCCTAGGTGGGACGGGGAAGGGGAAGAGAGGGTGTTAGATTCCTCCAGGGTATTGAGTGTTGAGTCGCCGTCAACAACCTCTTCGTCAACAGTTGATCCTAGCGTTACCTATCAACCCGAGCTGTGTAGTGACATCGTGGAAAGATATTTGCTATGTAACTGGACATCCACTGGGTTCAACTCAGAAGAAAGTTGAACTGCAACAAATGAACAAATGTATTCACGCATTGGTCTTGTTGTGAGCATTATTATATCTCCAAACCAGACGGTTCCTATTTAATGCCTAGTTGGCGGTGTTCTCCCTGGTGGTGATGTTAATGAAGTAGCATACTATATAACATTAACAGGCATGCATTGGGTGGCTTTTAGTTGATGTTTCAAATGTTGTTGGTTATTGTTAATGTTATAGTTTTCCTTGTGATATGTGATGGTTGTTGCTCCCCACTCCCGTGTGTGTGCATCATACACTTGTGTCAGAAAGGGTGGAGTATGCTTTCATTCTCAAAGGTGTGAACTAAACTCTGTGAGAGTAATTAATATCACACTGCGAGTTGTTTCCCCATTGCTGTCCTGTCTGTGGGAAAGTGCATATAAAAGACCCGTCTCTGCTTATCGGAAAGAGTAGCCTATGTTGCGGCAGCGGGTTTCCTCCAAATAAATATGTCAAAATGACCATATGCTTGATGTCCAATAACCGATGATACAAAAATCAATGTGCTCTAGAGGCGTTGTTAAATAAAAACAAGTTTCCCCATTGCGGTTGGGCGCGCCGAATCGTCGACTTGACAATGGTGGCGGCGACCGGCGGGAGGGCGACACTGACCAGCGGCAACAGAGCGTTGGCGGGGACTGTCGCAATGTTTCCACCGTCCGCCCCGCGCCCTTTACTCATGTGCACTTCTTCGAAACGTGATGTCGTTCTACGGCTTGGAAGCGCAGTGCGCATGTATAATAATCCGTGTGTGTAGGCTTATGTATGTGTCTATAATTTGATATAGCCTAAGCAGCAATCGGTCCTGCTATAGGCCTACTGACGCCGTATTGGTTGAATCAGCACTAAATCTTCCGCTGCGACGTTGTCAACAAAAGTTTTCTCGTCTCGGGTAGCCGGCTGCAACTTTCGCCAGCTCCTCAGAGCCCGCAGCGCTCGTACTGTGAGCGCTTCCTTACTTGCCTCGGCGGCCGCGTGTGAGTGGCGCTGCCGTCTCCGCGGGGGGCGCAAGAGATGGCGGGGATCGGGAGAGTCGGCGAGTCGAGAGGCGGCACCAACTCGGCCTACTCCCTCAGTTAGTCACTCACTCACCCATTCACTTACACGGTGAGTGTGTGTGTGTGTGTCTGATGTCTCTCTTGCTCGCTCGCCTCGCGGCCGTCGAGTGGAGCGGAGCTGTCTGCCGCCAAGCGCCAGCTGGAGTGCGCACACGGACGGACAGCCCACGCCCACGCCAGTGGCGCCGCCCTAGTGAGGAAAGCGCGAACCGTTACCGATGGGCGGAGTCTGCCGATCGACGCGCGTATTGCGTGGCATAGTAGGCCTATGTACGATTGGTTGTTGGAGCTTTAATGTCCTGGCAACATCTAAGGTCATGTCAGGACGGGTATGCCTACCTGTGTGGGCAATGTGTTGTGATAATACTATTTTTTTTTTGTCTTTCTTTATTGGAATTCCGAATAAATTTAGGCTGGAGTGATTGCTAATATAAAACAGTTATTTCTTATGGGGCTGTCACACTATGGCGTATGCCGGCGTAACGGTTTGCGTCAGATACACCATCATACGCCATCGTACGCTACGCTACGCATACGTCGTATACGCCGGGCGTATCCCGTCATACACACGTCCGTCCGAAAATTGTTGTGCATGCTCAAAGATTGCCAGTGTATGGCGACATAAGGCTCATATCCTGCTCATACGCTATGCATACCCCAGCATACATTATGCATACACTATGCATACGCCGGCATACGTTACGCATATGCTAAAACTGCTCCTTCAGCGTATCTATAGCATATGTAGCGTACGCCTGCCATACATGTAACGTATTTGAGCATACTCCTAGCATATACAAAGCATATGTGCAGCGTATGCCCAGCGTATGCTCTCGGTATATAAAGGCGTCGCAAGGCTTCTTCTGTCAGTCCGGCTCTGCTGCTCAGACAGGATGGATGTCCAGGCACTCCAAATACAGTTCCAGCATCAGTACAGAATTGCCCTATATCAGCATGAGCTAGGTCTCTACCTACCGAGGATTGACAAAAAACGCACCACAATCCGAGTGCCACTCAAGCCTGCACTGAAGATCGCACTTACTCTGCGGCACCTGGCATCTGGCACCAAATACTCGTCTATGAAGTTTGGGTGGAGGGTCCCCCACAACACACAGTCGCTCATAGTGTGTGAAGTCTGTCAGGCCATCGTCGACGAGTACATAAACAAGGTCATGACGTGTCCGACGACTCCAGAAGGATGGCGTGCCATCATGGACCTATTCTTAGAGAAGTGGAACTTCCCCCATACCTGTGGCGCTCTGGATGGGAAGCACATCGCCTACCGGTGCCCTCCAAACAGTGGGTTGATGTACTACAACTACAAGGGGTTTTACTCTGTGGTCCTGTTGGCACTACTAGATGCGGACTACAAGTTTATCTGGGCAGATCTTGGGGGTTTGGCCTCCGCGTCTGATGCCCAGATCTACAATGACTCCGAGCTGAAGGCGGGCACTGAAGGTGGCACCATTGGCTTTCCGGCCAGAAGGATGTGCCATATTTTCTCATCGGTGATGATGCCTTTGCCCTGCGGCCGACCATGACGAAGCCGTATGGCAAGAGGGGGTTGAACAATGAGGAGCGACTGTTCAACTACCAGCTGTCCCGAGCTAGGAGAGTGATGGAGAATACCTTAGGCATTCTAGCCAACCGCTTCCAAGTGCTGCTGACCACTATACAGCACCACCCCTCCACCGTGAAGGTCATCGTCAACGCGTGCATGGTTCTGCACAACCTCATGAGGATGCACGACCCAGCCCTACAGAACCTGCAGCTGGATAATTCCGAGACTGGCATCAACAACTTTGTTCCAGGAGTGTGGTGAGAGGGCCCAAACCTGCCAGACATTGACATTCCAACTAACCCCAACACCGCATCCAAGCTAGTGCAGCGCAATCTACTTAAAGACTGGGTGGTGTCCCCCGCCGGAGCAGTGTCATGGCAAGACAGCATGATCTGAAAAACAATGTATGTGTCTGTATGCACTGTGTATGTGTACTGTTATGATCTATTTTTGAAAACTTATGTGCTTTTCTTTACACTGTCCAGTTATCGCTTATTTACATGTCCACTATGTTGTGACATGTCTACTGTTATATGAGATGGCAATATGTTTATGTCTATTAAAGTAAACGATATAATTTTTTAGATATCGAAACCCAATTTACATGTCTGTTATATTTTTTTTATCCCTAATTATAGTTATCTAGTTAATGTATTTGTAATGAATTTGCTCTCTTTTTAAATTAATTCTACTTTTGAAAGCATAACCACTGTTAAGAACACAGGGAAAAAGATGGTGAGGGACAGGGACAGAAAGGGGGAGAGAAAGGGAGGGAGGGAGAGAGAAGAAAAGAGAAGAGGAGGGAGGGAAGGAGGGAGGGGAGAGAGAGAGAGGGAGGGGAGGGAGAGAGGGAGGGAGGGGGGGTAGAGACTTGTGTCCTTAATATTCATAATAATTATTCTTTATTTTCAATGTTACTTTAATTGTACTTTAATTTATAACAATTACATATTACATTATGGCATGGCATTATTGAACGCGGACACAATAATTAGTTTACAATATATTTATTATACAAGACATTTGTCAACATATATACATATATACATATGTGCATACAAACATTCAAAGATAAACCATACAACAATACATTTTACAAAAAATACAAACTATAACTACATATCTACATATTTACATATCTACATATTTACATATCCACATATCTACACTATAACTACATATCTACACATATATACACATGAATCACTTGTCGTGCATCCCCCCCCGAGCCCCCCTCAGCTGGTGACGTCATGGCTGACGGGGGGCAGAGGTCCAAGTTGGAGACCCCCAACACTCCCGAGATCCCCGACAGCCCCGACAAGTTCAACAGTCCGTCGGACGTCGGGCTGGCCGACTCAGACAATGTTCCCATCGTGGGGGCGACTCATGTAGGTGTCGAGCTCAGCATGGCACTGACACCGGAAGTCGACGGCCAGGCCACACCGAGAGTGGCCGCACCACCTAGCCGGGCAACAAGTCCTGGAGAGGCCCTGGTGTCCGGAGTTGGGCAGGCGGCTGCGCCGTCACCACAGACGGCCGTTGCACCAACTGAGGTTGAGGCTGAGGTGGGGCCAGCTCCTGACGCAAGTGGAGCGGCAGAGGCAGAGGTTGAGACAAATAACTTGATTTACCAAGATTATTTACGTAAATAACATACATCAGTTTGTCGACTTCTCCAGAATAATAGGGGTTTTATGAGAATCCTAATGCCCATACTAGTCAGAAGGATAAAAGATTATGTACTTACACTTTTGTAGGGCTCCGGCCGGTGATGGACGAGGGACCGCAGGAAACCAAACTTCCGCATGATCGACTCCTCCCTCTCAGTCAGAACAGCCGCTCCGTCCCCGCTCTTTTTCTTGTGCATCCGCGTGTTGGTATCCCAGAGTGACTTGAACCACTTCTGGAGATGGACCACTGTCGTCCCCAGAAGCTTCGCCTGGTCCTCCCACATCTTCCCCTTCCTGTCAGTGCAGTGGTAGTCGGTCAGCTTGACGTTCCAGATGACTGGGTTTTCCTCGAGGAACTCCAGCATCTGCCCCTCCTTGAAGACCGACAGAGAATTGTCGCTCTTCTTTGCCCTCCTTCTCTTTGCAGAGGACAGGCCAGAGGTGCTGGTGGAGGCTGAGGCGGAGGTGTTGGAGGTGGAGGCGGCGGACGACGCCCGTGAGCTGCCCCAAGAAGCAGGAGATGGAGAGCTGGAGCGGGGGCGCCACTGCCGCGTCGCCTGCGTCTCCACTTCCATCTCCAGCTCTTCCAATGGAGAGGGGTGTTCTGGAGAGTGGTGTTCTGGAGAGTGGTGAGGTGAGTGGTTAGGTGAGGAGGCAGGTGAGGAGGCTGGTGATGGTGAGCATGGCAAAGTATGCTTCTTCCTGCCTCTCCCATGGCCTAGTCCTCCTCCAGTGGTGACAGCAGCCCTGGAGGCTGGTGTAGCAGCATCAGTAGTAGCAGTAGAAGTAGTGTTCCTCTTAGCAGGCATGGTGGTAGGATGAGGGGAGAGCTGCTGCTCCAGGGTATTTATACCCAGGCAGCCACCCACCCCCGACCTCGGAGAGATACCATACGCTTTGCATATGCTACGCATACGCTACTCATACGCTTCGCATACGCTCATATGCTTTGCATACATCGCTCAGATGTTTTGCATATGCTCACCCTGCCACTCATAACTGTCAAAACAACTCAATTTACGCCGCGATTACGTCGGGTCATGCTTCGCATTTTCTACGCATACGTTACGCATACGCTCCAAAAGTACACGTCAGTGCACAAAGGTCACCATACGTCATCCCGCAACATTTTTCAAATGTTATCAGTATGTTTTATATACGCCGCCGCCATATGCCGTAATGTGACAGCCCCATTAAATAAGATATGAGGATGGAGGTACTCTGGAATTAGTGTTGGGCGAGGTATGGCTGGGGTGGGCAATACACATTCCTGAAGGCCCTGTCACATTATGCCATATTGCATCAGCGTATGCCAACGTATGTGATTTTGTGCCAACACATTGGTGTATGCTGGTGTATGCTGGTGTATGCTGGTGTACGCTGGTGTATGCTGGTGTATGCTAATACAAGTTATGGGTATGTTATGGGTACGTTTGGCATAAGTAGTATTCGTTAAAGCCCACTGGTGTACGCTGAGATAATTCTTTTAGTTTTGGCAAAAGTCTATTTTTTTGCATGTTCAAAATTCCACCGTATGACAGCGTATGTCGGCATAGTGTGACAGGGCCTTGAAGTCAGAAGGAATCACCTATTTTGAAGCGTAAGAAAACCGATTCGTCTATTTGAAAACGGTGTTTCTTAAATTACATTGACCTTCAGGTCGTACCATGTTAATCAGAAACTGAAAATCTAGTGATTTCTGTTATGCAGTCACCATAAAATATTAAAAAGCAATAATAGACTGATCAGTCTTTCACCATCGTTATCACGTCCGGAATATTGCAAGGCATTACAATGAATATCACTTGAGACGATGTCATGTCAAGATTATTTAGATTTAATTAATGGAAAGAAAGCCTCTCGCATGTTCTGCTGACGAGAGTTATGTCTTCACAGTTATAGCTGATTTATTTCAAGCGGGCAGCTTAATAAGTACATGTGATGATATTTCACCAACCGGAGGAGATGGCCTTGTAGCAAAGTGTCTGCTTCGTGTAAGCATACACTTTAGTTTTAAGAGAGGGAAGACCAGCTCTATTGGTGCTGTCACATTGATCTACGGCGATGGTCGGCGGCGCATGTCAGGGGGTCGGCGAAGTTTTGTGCTTGCGACGGCGACGTTAGGGGCACGTCGAGATACGTTAGACACGCTGGAATAACGTTATGCAAACGCTAGGCACACGCCACGCGCGCGTGAGGCTCATTCTCACATGTTGCGCCAAACTCTTTTTGTTTTTTTTCTCACGTGTCGATATACGTTACCACAAAGTCGGCCGCACGCTACCAATATGTTGCACTGACGCCGAAAAGTTTGACGTGTCTCGACGATTAAAAGTGATTTTGTGCGTTGGCGGCGCGCCGGCGAGATACGTCGTAGTGTGACAGGGCCATAAAGTTTGCCTGTATTATCACCCACTTTACTCCCAATTTTTGCAGCAAACTCGAGGATGAGAACTTGGGGCTGCACACTCACGTTCCGCGGCGTGCGGCACGCGCAAAATTTGCAACATACGGTTCGACGTGTATAGTCCGTACGCCCCTCCAACCGTCGGCGCGCGGGGGGTCGAAGTTTGTGCAGCACAAACGATCGGCGCCCCGACCACGCGGTCCATCACACGTTGCTATCAGTCAAGTGTATCGCGCCCATAACGCCTAACGCGCTAATGCGTCCCGACTGTGCCGCGTTTCGCCAAGGCACGTCGCTGACGACGCGTGGTGAGAAACGCGTGTGTGACAGCCCTAGTGCTATTGGTCTCATGTATTCGTTCAAGTTTTCATTGCATTTGGTTCGACTTAGTGTGACCGTTTTGTTTTTGTATTTTTATTTTAAGTGCTGTTAATATACAATAAATGTTTGATCTTCACCCATGTTGTGTGTGGAAAGTTGTCCCTAAGAAGTAAAACCAATGCATATTATGTGACTGAACATTGATGCTATAACAGGTACAAGAGTTCTATATTTGTCGTTTGTTTACAACATATTTCAACTA
This sequence comes from Branchipolynoe longqiensis, assembly GCA_030323885.1. NCBI lineage: Eukaryota > Metazoa > Annelida > Polychaeta > Phyllodocida > Polynoidae > Branchipolynoe > Branchipolynoe longqiensis. The sequence goes on along the minus strand of JASIRB010002774.1, from coordinate 33,558 downwards.
CAATTTGATATAATTCTAAAAGAATTAAACCCACTGAACTCTTTTGTTGGAGAACTTGTTCTATTAATTAAAATCCCAAACTCACTTCTAGCTTGGCTCCAATGGCCTTCGCCATACAATACTTAGAAATATATTATTGTATCAACTCCCTATTAAACCACTATAGATAATGTTTAAGTAGGACATCGTGTCATGGTGCCAGTTGGGAAGCACTATAAAGTCATCATGACGAAATGCACTGTTACAAGTCGTTACCTCTCCTGGTTTGACCTTATATGGAGATATGACGTAAAACCTTAGCAAGCAAAAAGTGTGGAGCACAAAGGTCTCCGTATATTACACAATAGTGTTAGTTGCATCGTATAGACGAGATCACCGTTCCGACTGCGCATGCGCTGAAAACGGCGCTGGCAGCAAAGCAAAGGCATGCGGCCATTGAGCTTGCTGATACGCGTAGGGCAAAACTTCAATGTTATTAAAAATTAATAAAAATACATAACAATTTGGCACACACATGGATTGATGGAAGCAATATAATAATATAATGAATAGGACACCACTCTCCATAATTAAGCATTTTGAGCAAAGAAACATACAATTTCGGTCATTTTACAGGCTGATATTTACATCACCATTGACTAGACATAAGTCATGCTTGTTCTAAATATTAAAATGTCAAATGTGTCAACAAAAACTTATTTCAAAGAAATGATTAACCAATATCTGATTAACCCTACTCATTTTCTAGTTCTACATATGTCATTAGCCATAAGATATACATAAAAACATTAATAAAATAAGTAAAACTGACTCTGGCTATGGCTCTATCACTAGTCTGAGTGCCCAGAGTTGTCTCAATCTTAACGCACATGGCATAAGATGTGTTGATGTATTGGTGTATCTTAATTTATTATATATATTTCTTTAGTTGGTATTCAATGTATCAAACAAGAGCTGAGGTGAGTTGAAACTAGCACATTTCATAGCTGCACCCAGTGTATTAGCGTGTGCCATGTGCTTCTCACTGGTTTGTTTTTCTTCCACGCATCCCACAATGCACTGCGCCGCTGGAATGGCGACGTAGTCTATTGATTGGTGGTTGGGAACATTTCTGATGCGAGACTCAGTGCATGATTTGGCGACGTGTACTCACGTAGCATGGATGTGACCTCACGTCACCGGCGACCTCCTTGCGACCAAAGCAACCTATGAAAATGGTCGTCGACCTCATTGCGACCAAAATGGTCTCAAGGAGGTTAGTGACCTCTGCGGACCATTTTGCGACCACTTGCAACCTCTTTGCGACTAAAGCCGTGTTCACACGGGCAATGTAAATCGATTCGTAGAAAGCAACTTGCCTAGTTCGACACACATTTCCCGTGTGAACGGGCGTCTGAGTCGAATTAGGGCTGAATCGATTTCTGTGATGCGCATCCTGTAAACCACCTATCGAGGTAGTTTATGTGAGGCGATTTCTGTGAATCGATTTATTTTGCCCGTGTGGACGCACTGAGGCGGATTAAGCACCTCATACGCATGCGCAGTCGACACCTTAGTTTGTTGACTTTCCGGTCGATCAAAAGTGCATATTATATAATTTAGTCTATGAAACCGCTAGCTGGGCAAAGATATTTTTTTCATCATTTATTTTAATGTTTTCACTGCCCAGCAGAAGTTTTGACCATTCCAAACCAATACGAATTGGCAACGTCGACTAACCGAAAAATGGTGCTGGTCAGACTGGACTTGCTCATGCGCAGATATCGATTTCCGGCCCAAGTATTGCCTGTGTGAACGGGCCGCTAATTCGACTCACCTGATTCGATTTGTCTAATTCGCTTCACATTTTGCCCGTGTGAACACGGCTTAACCCTTATATGTTGTGGTTGCAAAGTGATCCCAAACCCAACCCAACTTAAACCCAAAACACAACCCAAGCCCCAAATCCCAAACCTGACTCTTGGGTGGTTCGTAACCTTGACGGTTACAGGCTGCAGCTCTGCAGCAATAGAAGACAGCCCTGATAAATCGGTCCATTCTTTGGATTGAAGAATTAATTTCTCGGGGGGCAGTTGTAGAAGTGTGTGTGTCGGGGGGGAGGGGGGGAAGGGGGTACTTTACAACAATAACGACCAGTCATTGGAGTGGTACCGGATCACCAGTCTGGCTGTAGCTGTGCACTCGCGTCCAAATCCCAAACCCTGAACCCTGTCCCCCCAGCCGTACTGGCAAACCTTCTAGTAAATACGGTCGCAATAGTTGGTAACCACAGAGCTGTGATTGTCAACGGGAAGTTATTTCCAAGTTATCGGAAATATACAAAATAATCACACGCAAGGCAATCAATCATTGGGTTGTTCCGATATCGAGCGGCATGGCGAGCAGGCAACTGCACTATGACATGTCACGTCCGGTTCGTTCCATTTCCGGTTCCGCTGATAACTCGCCCACTTCGTTTTAAATTTAGCTGCCATAAAACAGAAAAACAGTGGTGGCAAGTAGATAAGAGTATGAGTAGAGAAATCTCCCTTATATAGAAATGGTACACAGGGAGAAATAGTGTGGGTGAAGAAGGGAAGGTATGGGAGGGTGAGTGGGGTCTGTATAGGTTTTTTTCAAAGTGATGCAAAATGGTGCATTCTGGTACATTGTGACATAAAAATATGCATATTTTCTTTCTAAATCCAGCTAATGCGATTTGTTGGTGAGGGATTAGAAAGTAAAAGAGGGAAACCGGGAGATTGCTGCTATTTTGCTATATTTTAGGGAGCTCTTCCGCCAAATCGGGAGACTTGGCGCCTTTAATAAAAGATGTAGGAGTACCTCCGTTGGGATCACCCAGTACCATAGTGTACAATATTCCAGTTTACGGCATAGGGGGAATGCAAATATAGCGATATAGCGAATGGTAGACAGGAAGTGTGAACACTTATTTGTCTCTCTTTTTGTTTTTTTGGTAGATTAGTTGTCCCAAGCAGGGGAAATCCCAGTCACAGACAACTGGTCTTCCCCACTCCACTGCTGGTCGATAGAAAGCCTGAGCCTACACTTTTACTGACCCAAGGGATTTTTAACCTCCCACACCACATAGACATGGTATGAAAGCAAACGGCCTTTGATGACGCTGTAAGTTATACACAGCGGTGGAAATCCAAATTGCCAGAGCTGGGGGCACGGAGCCAAATGTTTTATTACTGATCGGTGTACGTGACCAGGCACATGTATGTATATATATGTAGGTGCTGGTGGTGCCTGAGTGGGATGTAAATAGACATAGTGGTGCTGGCAGGTCTGGGTAGGAGGGCACTCAGAGCCTACCCCCTCCCCATCTGCTGGGTAGGATCACCACACTCAGGGTCAAGCTTGGTGGTGGCCATGGGGCCATACAGCTTGGTGGTGGTGGGAAGACCACTGGTAGCCATGGGGACCAGAAATGCTGGATCCCTATTGGTAGGGCCAAGAATGCTTGTTTCCCATTGGGGGAAAGGGGTGGGGTGATACTATACAATGAACCCATGTAATCATATAAATAATAAACCAGAGGGCTTGACTCTCTCTCCTTCTTTACACTTTATACTCTTCCTTTCTCTTTGTCTGTATTGATTTCACCTTAGCCTGCCTACACATCCACAGATTCGAGCCCTAGCCTTTACAATAGGTAGGCTCATCCAACTAATCCAACTTATGTTATATTTGCATAATTAATTATATCCCACAGGAAATAAATGTCTGAAAGCTGCATAGTCTGATGAAAACATTAAATTTTCAAAACCAAGACAATTATCTAGATAATCTAGCTTAGATACTGGTGCATTTAGTATTCCCTTCTATGTTGTGACAAACATATAATGAAGCAATTCAATAGAACCTGTTACTGCAAAAACCTATGGTGTCAAAGTTTGGTGTGCTCGCCAAAACTAATTTTTCCGTCTTTGCACTTCAAATATCTTCAAACTTAGCCAGTTAAAATAAAAGTTACCTCAAACTAAAGGAAGATAGATTATAAAAATCAATTTAGTATGTTTATCTAACAAAAATTACAGAAACTCAAAACCATCGGACTATGCCACTTTTAACGTTCCTGTGCTCCAATCGAGCGTCATCTGCCTCTGTGCATGCTGTGCCTGCTCAGGTGTGCGAAAGGATACTAGATGGTGCTGTAAAGTAGCAAGGGAAACGTGCAGTGGTATTGACAGGTAACCTGGTTACCTCCATATTGCAGGTCGAGGCGCGGGGCGGCCTGGCGTTAAGATGGATTGACAGCTCTTCATTGAAATTGTATTCCAGTGGCGATGCGCCTCGGGGAGCTGCTGGCGTCCCTGTGTATGGGAAGACGGAGTTCACTCAATGGCTGGCTGCGCTGTTGTCTGGATTTTCTTTTGATTTTCTTTTGATTTTTTTTAGGTGGAGATTTCTTCTCTTTTTTTACTAGCAATCCCCCCTACTCACTATCTCGATAAAACTAGAATGGAATGATGCCATATATTCACCAGATATCCTTGTGTTTAGAGAGTACGTTGGTGTGGAACAAGGATATATGTATTAATATTATGTATATATATATTATATATATGGATATGTATATATATGGATATGTATATATATGTATATATATGTGGTGGATGGAGAGCAATGGGAGACAGGTGTGCACAGCTACGACCAGTAGCTGTGCACACCTGCTGGGATGGGAACTGCTAATTGCCAGGACAGCAATTACAAGGGCAATTACCAGGTCTACTGGATCGTAGTGGTGAGTGCAGAAGGGCTGGCATCCCGAGCACACATGCAATGCTGATACGGGGAAGGGCCAATATACAGGTGGGGGATTAGAGTAATGGGCAATTGGTCCCTACTAATGTACATAAAGGTTTCCCACTTGTAGGGTAGGCCATAACGAGGCAGGCGATGCGGGCCACGCCAGGCATAATGGGGGCCATAAAAGGTGACGCTCCTCAACTGGGCCTTTGGGTACTGATGCCCAACCACTGGACCATGACACTGATGGGGGACTAATGAGGGCCAAGGTACAGTCAGTGGGGGTCGTGATGAGATAAGTTGGGCAGTAATGGGATAAGTGGCCAAGGAAGGGTCGGTGAAGGTGAGCAGGATAATGATGGCAAGTATGCTGCAGGTGACACTAACAGCATGCATAAGATGGGTAGTGATGGGATAAGTGGCCAAGGAAGGGTCGGTGCAGGTGGCCAGGGTAATGATGGCACGTGTAGGGAAGCACTAACGGTATGCAAAGTGCAGGCCGTGGTGACCAGGGTGGTAAAGGTGGCAGAGGTAGTGATGGGATGATTGGGCAAGGTAATGGGGGGATGATGGTCAGGGGGGCAGCTAGCGGTACTTGCATGTCTCCCGTCTTTTGTTCTTCAGGGTCCTGAACAGGTGATGAAGCATGACGGGGCCGGGCCTGGGATGGCGGTCGACCCGGCACGCAGGTGCAAGTGAGCCGGAGGCCTAATTGAGGAGGTCATCATTACCCACACGCCGGACACCGATGCAGCGCCCAGCGATGTGTGGCAGGCGGTGGTGCTCCCTGACGTGATGCCGGGGACGTGTCCCCTGGTGCACTGGACCATGCACGCCTGGTCACGACACGGGAGGCAGACTACCGCAGGACAGTGACCAGTGCAGTCAAACGCCCACTGCCAGTCAGCTGTGACAATCCTTCCACATGTGTTTTGAGATCCCACACCCGCGAGAAGACCAGACTCACCACGCCTGTGCCAGACTTTGAGGAGCAGCACCTAGCAAAACGCACCTGCATTGCATGCGTGGAGCTGTTCTTCAGATGCACCAGGAGGAGGAGGCATTAGTCTGTGGTACTTCAATTATTTATGTGATGTATAACACATTATGTGAGTATGAAGGCACCGAAGGGAATTAAGTCATTATTATTATCATGTGATAATTATTATTATTATTACACTATATACTGTACTGCCTCCTTCATGTTCGTGCCTGGTGGTGCCACCCCCGGCGCTCCCCGGTACCTGCATACCCTGAAAACATCACTCGAGTCACGATTATTGTGTATATATAGATTGTTGGTTTGACCAAAAACATTGAGACTGTGCTTATATGCATTACACAGACAGTGTGTGGTGTTTCCAGCAAAAATTGATTATTTGTCACAATATTTTGTGCTTGTATACATTACACAGACATTGTGTGGTGTTTTTCATCAGCAAGTGATTATTTTGTCCAAAAAAGTTAGTTTTTGCTCGTTTCTGGAAGCTAAGGCATGTTTTTAGACCAAAATTAAGTTTTTATCGCTTCGGGAAGCTCCAGGGTGCAATTAGATTGCATTCAGTAGTTGTCCAGATTAATTGCAGCAATTTAGATTATTAACCAGGTACCACATGTTCATCAAATATAGCACTGTTGGGGTGGATACTGACAAGTTTGCCGGGTTCTCACTACTAGCGTGGTGCAACAGGACACGGTTCACTGATAGGTGATCACCCTAGTCTGGGTATATTTGAATTATGGCAATTTATGCTGTGTGGTCGCTGTGTTGGCACTTCAGTGTTATTTGGTGCTGCCTGCCTCTTGGCAGCAGCACCAACCTCTTTCAAGAGGATGGCGTCCTGGTAAGAGGCCAAGGTGAGGTGAGGATGTGTCGGTTGTGTGGCAACTAGTGGTATTGATCACACCCCCAAACCGGCATCATGTTGTTGCTGGGTGCTGGTTATGTATATTACAGGTGTCAAGCTCGCTGTAACCGATGCAGACGTCCAAAGAAGGGGCGAGGGATGGTACCGGAGAGCAGGGAGGCGGTGGTCTATGAATCCAAAGACCTGCCCCCTCCCTCCCTGTTATTGGTCCATAAGGATGCCGTTGTACGGTATAAGCAGCAGGGCTCAGTGTTTGAGCTGGCTGTGCTTCCATACAGGGGATAGCAAGGACCGCATGAATTTCTTTTTATATATATAGTGCTAAATTAGGGGTGGAGCGGGGATGCTGTATAAATTATGGTCCAGAATTATGATTCCGAGCATTCTACTATGGGTACTGAGTATCTCGTACTTTGTACACTCCTGGTGGCTCCAGAATTATGATTCCGAGCATTCTACTAAGGGTAGTGAGTATCTCATACTTTGTACACTCCTGGTGGCCTCAGAACCAAAAATTGGGGGATGAGCAGGGACGCTGTATAAATTTCAAAATGGGAGAGTGTGTAAATCAGAACTGTAACCGGTCAGAATTGTCCGCAAACAGTTATGAAAAATTTGGAGTGAAATATGCTCGGAACCGCTTCAGCTTGCCAGTTAGGGTTTCTAGTTACCTACCCCATGCCTTTCCCATGTCTTACGGACTGGTCACGGTTAGCTGACTCAGGACCTTTGTAGTGCCTTGTCTGGATTTGGGAATATCAGGAATTCAGGCTCCCCACCCAATCCTAAATGGAACAAGTAAGGGGGGTGGGAGGATTTAATTAAACATTATTCGCCTCTCTGATTTCTGCTTGTTGGAGTACAAGTGTAGGGGTAAAGTTAATTATGGCAATTAGTCTTTCCTCTGATTCCTGCTTGCAGTAAGCCCTCAGTAGCAAGTAAGGAGGGGGGGGAGGATTTAATTCATTACATTATGCACCTCTCTGATTACTGCTTGCAAGAAACTGGAGTGGAAATAAGCCATGGGGAAACCTGACCCATCGGGCGCTGTGTGAGCCACAGACAAGCTAGCTACTTGGCCTGCTCACGTAATCGCAGCGGACTGTACCGCCCTAGCAGGGACGGGTCCGTGTGGGCGATAGTTGAAATCCAAGAGAAAGATGACCTAGTGTAGGATGGAGGGTGTGGTGATACGCTGTGTGTTTGTCACCTCCCTCCATTTTCAAGTACTCGTGGGTTAGTGTGCGCCAGGGACGTGTTCCGAGCACCAGGCAGAAATTAGTTTTTTTTAAACCAAGGATGTGGTTTTAGGGTGATCCAATAAAGTGCAGGCGCTGATCTGGGTGCGCGTGATATCACGGTTGGATCACGGATCCTTAATTGGTTGCTGAGCATCCGATCGTGGTAGCGGCGCCGGACAGGCTGCAGATCGTGTATGGTCGCACGGTGGGTGTGCACATCACTGATCCTGGTGCGGTGTCGCTGGTGTGGGTGTCGCCAGTGTAGACGCCATTGCATTCTTGGATGCTATTGTCATTTTTGTTGTTGTTGTTATTTGTTGTTGTTGGAGGTCACATGGTATCGCGGGTGCAGCACTGAAGCAAGTGTGGTAACGCGGTTGGATCACAGATCCTTAATTGGTTGCTGAGCATCCGACTGTGGTAGCAGCGCCGGGCAGGATGCTGACACCGACCTCCACCAATGTGTTATTGTCCCAGGTTGGCTGAAAGATTTCAGCTGGGCCTAATTAAAAAAAAATTTATATATATATCTTAAAAATGTTATTGATCCATCTTTTGTATTGCTATTCTGACCTGGCTTACCCTATTTTTAAAACTTATTTTGAGTTTCAGCTTAAGTTTTAAGGGGGCCTGGGTTCACAAGGGAATGAGCAGTTACAATATGGACACTGACAGATTATAAGATTATATAATATTAAATACATATATATAAATTAAGGTTAACTTATGTGGGGGTAGACTAGTGTAAATAAGTAGGAAGGTAGCCAGTTTGAAACCACTATCTATATTGGGACTGCCATTCTCGTATAGATTTTGGGCCTGTTCTTGTCTGAACAATTAATGTTAAACAAGTAGATAGAAATGGGTACTCAAGGTGGTGGAGAACTGGAAAAAGATAGAGAATTGTGAAGAAAAGCCTTGATAGTGACTAGGCGAGGAGTGGCCAATACAGTGGAGGTTGTACATAAGGTTATAACGTAATGTGCTGGGCATTCGGACGGTAAGGTCCAACAATTATTAAATTCTATTGAAAATCATATTGGCTCCACTGTATAGCACTCGCTCTGACCAGACTGAAAAGACAAAGTTTCCAGGCTTCCATTTTCCTTGGCCGTTTGCGCAAGTAGAATGGAAGAGGGATGTTGTACAAATTTTTGGTTTGGATTTATATATTGGCAAAGAACATTATTATTCTCAGGCAACGGAGTGGGGATCATGATTATGTAACAGAGAAATAATGGGTGCCCCACTCGCTTTGTGACATAAGCGCCTATGTGAAAATGTGTTAACGCATAGCGACCGAAATTGTGATGTGATGTTCATATTTAAGAGACAGTTAATTATTATGGAAATGTTCCCTCCATGCACCAGAAAGAATGTAAGTGGAGGGGAAGAGCATTTTAATATATGTTTATTGTAACTGTCTGCAACTACATGTTACCACGGACAAGCACAAGCACACCCAGCCATCATGCATACATTATGAACACCACCTGCAGCTGGGGTTGAGTGACAGCTGCCCCCTATTAGGGCGTCGGCCACCCAGGCTGTAGAGGGTGTCTGATTGGCTGGCTGTGTGAGCCCAGTCACCTGCATTCCTTATACCTGACAGACAAACCCCATATGAAGCACTCTTGGAGAAACACTCTTGGAGAGAACTCCACTTTCTACACTCGAACTAGCAACACCTATTCCAAAGCCACTGAGCTGTGTGCAACAACCATTGGACTCAGGTTCAATGGGCTGTAGGCACTGATTCTGATATACACAAGCAAGAGTCATGAGGATCTTTGTGGGCAGTTGGTAAGGAGTGAGGGTGATAGGTCAGCAGTAGGTGAACAGGAGTTGATGCCAATAAAGCACAACCTCTTCACTGTCAATCTTGCGTGACTTGTCTTTCGTTGTTGAGAGTAATTACAGGTGGGGACTGACAGACAGTTGTCAGAACACACCAGTGGAGCATAGTAATGTTTGGGGTTCAGACAGCCGAGTCCCAACATATTACACCATGACACGATATCCCACTCAGTTACATTATCCTGACACTGAGCTAACCAGTCCTTGGCATATCCTATTAATGCCGAGCGCCAGGCAAGGAAGCGATAAGTAACAATTTTATAAGTCAGTGACACTCGCGCAAACGGCCAGATTACAGGACTGATTCACACAGATTCGGACAGAGGAAGCTGGAGACCAGTTGGTAGGTCAAGGAAACGGTTTATTAGGTAGAGTGTCTTAATTCTTAATACATCAATTCGAGGACAATTAGTTTCACACAAATTGCCAGTTTATGGGATACCACTCCTGTATCCTCACAAACATAATCGAAAGTGATTTTTACTAGTCTTAGTTCTCCGACAGCCTGTCATAGCCCCCCCCTGCTTCAACACCCCCCCCCCCACCCCCCAAAAACCCACAAAAAAACACTATGTAATGCACAACATCCAACAGATCTGGTTACTGGAACCATGTTTGTCTTCCCCCTTGGTTGTTCCTACTTGCAATGAATGGAACCTTCATTAATCACCTCTTTGGGCTTACATTTACGTCTAGACTTGTACATAGTAGCTCTATGGAAACACTGAACTATATATTGAGTGTCAACCATAATAACGGTGATTACAAGTTTACATTCAAGACTTGCATTTACTTTGCCACTCGAATCTTCACTTTGTGTAGGTACGGTGACATGAGAACAAGCGACAATTAAATATATATGCCTACATATATTTACATATAGAGAGAGATCTGTAATTATAAATACATATAAATGTATATACATATAATTAAGTAACAGAACACGGCGACCTCAGTTTGTGGGCCAATACAATTTTATTATTATTATGAATAACATTTTTTACATCCCAGAATTTATCATTAACATACTAACGACACATGAATTAACAAATATGCATAATCTATACGGACATTAATTATTAATAAATACCGATCACTCAAGAGTACTGGTCGAGTTCACAACAGCAGTGTTTATAGGGGCCTCAGCACTCAGCCAAAAAGCGAAGCGAGTGCTGAGGGACCTGCTTTGAAGCTATGCTTATCCACATAATTAAAAATGCAGGACGAACGCCAGTTGCCAAGCTCTTGGACCTGTTCCAACGGGACTCCAGCTTCCGCACACTCTCTAGCTGCCCCCCGTCTGAGACTGTGGGCCGTAATCTTCTTACCTTGAAGCCCATACTTATCACCTGCCAACCTGAGGGCGAGCAGGAATAGGCGAGCTGTCAAGGGCTCCCCAGAGCACAGCAGCAGGGCTGGACCGGACTTGGAGATGGGAGTTACGGCCTTGTACTGCCTCCAGAGACGCACGGGGCAGCCGATGGAGCTAGGGATTTCTGGCAGCCGTACGTAGTAGGTTTTGGCTTTTCTGGCGTGTCGTCTTGGTGGACCGGACGCGTACCTTGAGCGACCGCTTGTGGATACGTATGTCTGCACCTGTCAGGTAGTGCCCCGGATCACAGGGGGACTCCGAGAAAAATAAATTAGATTGTCTTAGTAATTTGAAATATCCAATTATCAATGCCACATTTAACACTCGGCCATGTGGCCCTAGGTTTTTAAAATATCTGAACATCTGCATAACATGCTTGACTTTTAATGGAAACACTCTCGATACAGCAACATTTTTTACATTTAACACCCCTTTCTTCACTAGCCCAACACAGTATGAGTCAAATTCCTTAGTTCGTCCCCCCATCATCATAATATATGTTTTTGCGCCACTGAAGTAATTGTTCACCGCACTTGGTGACCTAAGGCTACTTGCTAAGTGAGCGAGATACAACATCAGATCATATTGTTTTGGAGATTTCTTATTAACCTTAAAGTTTTTACAGAACTCACTAAATTTATCAAACTGGGTACATTTGTTGCGCCATGTACCTTCCGATAACCCGTGCCTGAAAAGCATTTGGACAGTGTGGTGCAGGTCAGTATCTCGAGCTGTAGTTGAGGGCAAATAAAAGAAAGACTACAGTGAGACATACTGAACGTGAAGGGATAGTGTTATGGAGGTATCAAAGTTCTTTATCAAAGACAGAAATATCATGGTTAACACGGATCCGCGACAAACCCAGTTCGAAGCATAATTTTTTCGACCTGGCATACGCAGCCTTATCGAAGTAGCTTCGACTAAGGGCATCAGCTAAAACCAAAGATTTACCGGGTTTATGTGTTACCCTAATTTCGCAACTATTGAGAGCGGCAAATCTCCACAACTCACGCGCACATGCACACAGAAATGGGTCCCTGCCCTTCCCAGTGGAGAGGACCTGCTGTGAGGTTTCATTGTCAGTGTTAATAATTACTAAGAACTGTTCGGGGTGTGTTGGGGTTAGTTCGTGCAGCGCAACAATTAAATTAAGGGCCTCAAGATGGGAGATATGGTAACCAAGGGATAATAGTTCTGCAGTACAACGTTCGGAGAAAAAAACCTGTGACTGAAAAGGCCCCGCCCCCAAGCAAAGATGAGTCACATTCGATCACCCAGTGGTCTTTTGGAAAAGGTCTTAACAAAATCAAGCCGTTGGTTGTTTCCGCATAGCGGATGAACCAGCAGACATCCCGTACTAATTCGATCGACACCGTGGTACGACCAACAAAGGGCATTCCCCTTAAAAAGTCCAGCACCCTGTTCATAAAGCGTCTAGCTGGGGTTATACACCTAGCTATACATTGGAGTCTGCCAACTAATTGTTGTACATTCTTCCTTGTAACTGAAGCACCGACTCTCCAAACATAGCATTCAGAGATGATGTCTAACAGCTTTTCTCTGGGGATGGACAACTCCATCAACGTAGTATTAACACGATAACCTAACCAGATTAGATCCGTAGTAGGGGGTGTACATTTGTGTAGCGATAACTGCGGACCTAGCTGCACTAGCAGGGCTACAATCCGGCGATAACCTTTACTAGCTTCCTCAATGTCTCTAGCCACTCCCACGAAGTCGTCTAGATAGCATAAAGTAAAGAAGCCTTCTTGATTCATCAAGAAGGAGACCGCTTGCGTGGTCCTGGCGCAAGCCAGGCTGGATGTACGGCACCCAAAAGGGAGGGCGATATCAAAATATAACTGGGAATCAAAGAAAATGCCAAACAGGGGGACGCTGAGCGGACACGTTCGAAGCTGTCGATAAGCCCTTGCTAGATCAATGGACCAGACATAGCATCCACGACCCAGTCGGGTGACCTCTACAGCAACGTCCATAATGTTGGGCAAGTTAAAAGAACACTTAGTACCTTGAAAGAAACCCTTACTAATCCCAGAATTTACACTACGCCCTTTGGGGTAGCTGAGGTCGACGATGATCCGCCGCTCAAGTGTATTCTTTTTTGCTCTTGTCATAATGGGGCTGACCTGAGCCCAAGGAGTAAAAGGAGGGCAATCGAACGGACCCAGCAGTGCATTGCAGGCAAGCTCTTTTGACACATACTGTTTAATCCACACGCTATACTCAGGAAGTTCTTTATGATTTACAAACATAGGAGTTGGGATCCTATTTGAAGCGTAGTCACTAGGCCACCCAAATTCTAAATAATCAACTAACAACTCATCACGGTACCCCTCCAGCAGAATCCTCCAGGACGGGATGTGCAGGCCTGAGGGGACTGGTACTTTAGCCGCCAAATAGTTGGGCAGGCCAGTGCGTATAACAGCGGTATAAATATCAAAATAACTAGAGGTTACAACAGGGTTAACAGTAGGACAAAAAGGCAACAACAATGGTTTAAACTCAAACGGCCCCAACGGGCAAAAGACCTCATTGTGGACGTGCACGGCGGCGGCGGCATTTTCAGCGGCCAGTGACATAACGGGGGGACAGGGTGGAGCATAATCGTCAGGTTCACGGGTGCCTAGTGGCACCAAATTGCTAGGGGAAAGACCCGAAAACGGGGCTGACATGTTAGAAAAGGATCCATGCTCCTGGGCTGAGAGATCACTCGGGGGCCGCACAAGCCTACAACGCGAAGGCTGCAAAGCCGGATCATTCATCAACACTCTAGGAAGCAATGGAGACGATGAGACGACCGATACGGCCGGAGAGTCAGTAGTGTGACCAGGAGACAGGACAGTATCGACCCTGAGGCCATCAAGATCAGTGTAGTCTGGGTGTACACTAGGACGGCGGACCGTCAGAGGAGCTGGAACCTCGACCAAGCGATCGACCGGGGGTCTGACATGACGATAGCTCAGAGATTGTGAACCCGGGAAAGCTATTGGAGCGCCAGAGGGAACCAGTGGTGAAGAGATGGGTAGGGCACCCAGAGTAATACATCGACCGAGCGGGCGACGCAAGTAAGGGATAACAGGTTCAACACGATCAACAGTATCAACTACAACTACAATATTAGTTAATGGGGACGTCAGAGCATGGGACCCAGAGGTGTCGGGCAACAACGGCATGCCTAACTGTGCTGTATCAGTATTAAACAAGGGGGTACCAGTTTGCACTAACCGTACGGTAGGCGAGGCAGTACCTGTACCAATTGAGACAGAGAACGGCATATGTGGGGACTGAGGCCCACGGCTCCTCGAGCTGGCAGAGCCGAAGGCATTATCAACATAAGGAGCAGCATTAACGTTCAAAATCTTAGGGCGTAGCACCGTATCAGGCGGTCGCGTCTTCGACGCTACAATTGACGGACTGGACACAACCCCGGACACGGAATTCACAAGGTACACATTACTAACAACAGGTTCAGACTCACGAACTAATGACACTCGGAGAGGCAGATTACCACACAGGCCTCCCTTCGGCTGGGGACTTATAGGCAGCCACGACACATTAGATCCCGTACCTAAAAACTCGTGTTAGCATTCTTTGACCCTACTGTTGGTTTAAGCGCCGAAGAACGAGACTTAAACTGACAGTCCAGTTCCCGATGATTGGCCTTGTACCCCCGCTTAAACGCACACCAACCACATATGTGGCAGTAGCGGTGAGGAGGCGAACCGTGCGACTCAGAGAACCCACAATCTTTACCAGTATTCCATATGGTGCAAATAGGGCCATCACTTAATCGATCATATGCATCTCTATTTTGTCGACCCGACCCTCCCGGAGCCTTAGAAACCGCCTTCACCCGTACCCCGGTCCCAAATAAATCTCGCTGCACATCCTTAATAGCTGGGTAGTCATCCCAGCCCGATTTTAACCGCTTATCATCAACCATTTGGAAAACTTTCTCAGAAAAACCTAAGCATGTCGACCACTCCCAACTCTCTGCCATCTCTAATAGATCCTGGACGTGTCTCATTATTGGTTCGGTCCACGACGATGGCGTGGTAGCGGACTGGGTCATGCGAAATAAAGCTAATAAATACTCATGCCATTTGGCATCCCCCTGTTTTACTCTATTTTTCTTGCCCTCTCTGACCACAAATTTATGGGGCAGTAATTTATGCTTACCCCGTTTTGCTGCCCGCTTCTTGCTATGCACTGAATACAAGAGATCCCGTAACAAATCCTCCCGTGATGAACAGCTTGATGAGTCTGTCGACGAGTGTCGACGCTTTCGACTACGACGCTTGCTGCAATGGCGTCGTGACGTTGTCGACTCCTGGTCACTGGCCGTACCGTCCTCCTGGTCACTCGGCGACGGCGACGAATCGGAAGATGGCGCCACTGGTGCATGGCGCTTCCTGTGATGAACGGAATTCCGTCCTCGTCCTCCATGCATCCGTTCATCTGTCGAAGAAGCTGCTTGAGACCCGTCTCGACGCACGCCAGGTTGTAGTTCGGCCAATGTACGTTCCACAGTGGCCAACTTCGCCAGCAGAGAAGCATTACTGGTCTCAATGAGTCGAACCAGGTCGCTACCACATAGCTCAGCTCCCCCGGAAGGCTCCGTCGAGATCCCTGAGTGTCGATGGGAAGATGTACTCGCCTCTGTCTTGTCCAGCTCAGAGATTACAAATGGTGTCGACTCCGCGGTACGTAGCATTTCCTTGGAGAATCTTCCCTTTCTGGGCGGCATATTGGATCCGTGAAGTATAATCAGTGGTAGCAATATAAGCAGGATAAGCAAATGGATCTTCTCTCTCCTGTTGATCTCGATCAAGTGACAGTTACAGGGTTGTTTGTTCCATATGATCAACTCGTAGTCAGGGTGACATAATGCAAAGGTAACAGTCAATTATGGCAGGCCGATTGGGTGCCGTTTCTGTAATAATTACATATGTTACCAGCAACATATACAATTATATAAATACATAAATAAATATTATAGGCCTATATATGCAAAGCTAACAAGCTGCATCTAAGGACTGCGAAATATCTATAATTGCATGGTATACTATGCTCAAATGATCCCCATTGTTCCACGTCATAGCTTTTTACTCACTGCACCCATCAGATGTATATTCATTATACATACTATTTATATACTACTGAATATGTTGTCAGTCAATGATATTGTCACATATCAAGATGTTAGGTAAGCTAAACTACTATTGATGTGAGTGTAGCCAGGGAACATTATCAAAAGTTCTTAATATTAGGGGCCTATTATTATCGAAGTCTCATATTGAATAGTGGTAATGATTAAGCATTCATCATCTGCAAAGAAAATAGAGATCGCTATAAAAGTCTCACATTGAATTCTGGTAATGAGTAAAGCATTCATTGCCTGCCATTTTAAGTCACGCTCATACATTGTGTGATGCCCGACATATCAATTCGCCAACAGCTACGTTCCCACGGCAAATACTTTTTCTCTATGAACACCTTTTCTATACTAAAATTGTAGTTTTATAACTAACTTATTCGCTCCACTCAACCACCCCCTCCCTCTTTAAATTGTTTTGCATAGTATTGATCAGGCAACTTTTCACAAATGTCAGAAGGGCAATGCTTATTGTATTCAAATAAATCAATTGTGCAAACGACAAAAACACCGCCTTATATTGATCAGCCGCACTCCTCACACCCACTGATATTCACACATAGCTAGACCCAGATACACATGCAAAGCCACGTCCATCTATGATCTATGATAGACATAGATCTATGCCCAAGTCACACGTATGTGCACGGCATCCACACAATCCGCAGCTGAAGCAAAGCAAAGACTTACAAAATTGATACTTGTCGCAGCCTTACCTGGCGTTCAGCATTACAAGGATAGGGCAAGGATGAGTTGGTTCATTGGCATAATGGTGTGACTGAGTCTGATGTTGGGTTATGATGTTGTATCCCAGTGGAGGCAGCACTATAAAGCCATTATGAGTGTGTACTGTCACAAGTTGGTATCCGTCTTGAATTTAGTCGGTGTTGCTATAACTCAAAGCCCCAATGAACTGAGCCAACATTATACACATATAGGACCAATCTACACACATATTCAACGTTTGTTGTTGTTTTATGTCCTACCAACATATGTGGTCATATCAGGATAGATACCGACTTGTGACAGTATGCACTCATGGCGACTTTATAGTGTTGCTCCACTGGGAGATCAGGCCACTGGGACCATGGCCGGATATCCTACACAGTCACATTATCCTGATACTGGGCTAGCCAGTCATTGTCATATCCCATTAATGACGAGCTCCAGGCTAGGTAGCAATAAGTACCAATTTTATCAATCATTCGTATGACTCAGCTGGGATTCGAACTCCCAACCGTCCTACACACATACATACACATTCGTTTGTTGTCCTCAATTCAGTTTGATCCCGGTGTTGCAGTTTCCACGGACACATACATGTTTGCAACGGACACTAGTTTGCAACGGACACATACATTCAAATGCATTGTCAATGGCCGTGAGCAAATCTTCATACAGAAAAAGTCAAATATCTCTCAAATTACACCACCTAGAAGCAACCCACTTGGAACACATATAGAAAACATATTCAATGAATAGATTATATTAAATTTATATGGTCAGGCTTCTGCACTTCTATTAATTTTGAATAAAACTAATGTTTTGCACTGCGCGTACTGTCAAACTCAAGGCATTGTCAATGGTCGTGAGCAATCTTCATACAGAAAATACAGAAAAAGTGAAATATCTCTAAAACCACACCACCTGGGAACAAATCGCTTGGTACACATATAGAAAACATTTTTACCAAAAACATTATATTAAATTTATAAGGTAGGTGATGATGCTGTTCGATTTTGACTCACAAACTGGTGATGTGTACCTCACAAACTGGTATGCGGTGTGTGGTAAGCCTGGGTATTCAGGCTTGTTTTCAATGCTGGCCAGATGTAGTGTTGGTGTTGTCTTATCACACAGTAGCTGCTGATAAGGTATTTGATTGCCTGTATCAGAGATAGATAGTTGGTTGGTCTGGTTAGTAGTCTATGTTAATTTTTTTGGATTTTCTTGGCATATATGTGCTTTATTTTTTCTACTCTTATTTCTAGACTAGCCTACTCCTATTTACATATCATAGTGTAAACGTGCCGGCTGGTGGTGTGGGTGGTGTGAATAGGTCAAGTGAAAACACTACAGGTAATAAAGGAAAACAGGGTAAGAAGGAAAAGTAAGAGAGTGAGACTCTCTGGTTTATTGCTTATATAGGTTCTCAAGATTCAAGATGGCCGTTGTCACATGATCCTATTCATCAATCACAGTACAATGCAGTGGTCACATGACTCACTCCTCCAATCAGAGTACAATGCAGTGGTCAATGATCATAACAATACCATGTGGGGGGGGAGGGGGCATGTGAGGTGACTCTTCCAAAGACTGTTCTTAGTCAAACTCGGAAGTGACACTCCCTCTCAAAGACTATTCAATATACAAGTTCTATACTCAATGAATAATAGTTTACCAATTTCACACATCCCTCATATGCCTTTGGGTTTTTATAATTTAACATTTATCATTATATAGACAGTTTGTAATTTATTATAGTAACTTCACCTCGGTTCACATGTATTATATCGGACAATTTTACAACGTACTCCGCCCCTCCACTTCTTACCATCTGCCCAGCATATAGCAAGAAGTGCACAGTACTACGTTGTCACCTTTATATCCTCTTTAACATCTTCTATATCTTTTATGAACCTAAACAATAAATTGAGTCTGAAATAGTCGCGCTAATAGATAAGGTACATCTGACTTCGAGAGCAAAAAGAAAAAAAAAATTCCGAAAATTTTCATTTTCCTTTTTTTTTTTATGGTTTTTAATAAAATAATTCTATATTTTATTTTTATAATTTAAATATTAACTATGTTTTAAGTCTTATTTTACCCCGCTGATAACATATATGATGTCTCAAGGAGCATACGATTCATTTGCCATCATTTTTAGCTTATTCCGAGCATTTTTTAGTTTTGTGACGGTTTAGAGGTCGTTCCGCAACGATTCTAAGGCACAGTCCAGTCACTTAGCATCGATCTTACATTAGTGCTCAATCGGATTTGGCATTTGCTGTCAACCCTTCACATCGATACGCTCTGGTCAAGGCTTTTTGTTTTACCGAATGCTAAACTCGTAGAAAACCTGCGACGTCGATGGTAGACGCGTGGTTGATCGACAGGTCCTCATAGGATTAACATTACGGAACTCAATCCAATGAGAAAACAAGGCCTAAGCGGTTTGAATCGATGACCTAGTTTTAGGAACTATTTTCTTGCAAATTTAGACCAAACTCTTCGATTTCACCAATTTTAAGTCGTTTTATCTCGAAATAATGGCAAAAGATGAATCAATATGTGTTTTTGTAGCTCCTGTACAAGAATAAAGCATCAATTATCAGTTTTAACAATCATAATCGCATCAACAGAAATTCACATATACGATAGCGTAACTTAGCAGCATAATGTAAACAAAGCAATGACAGTGGTTCTTTTTGAACTTCAAAACCATAATACTTATCTATATTATTAAATAATAATAGATCTACATGCTTTTGCTCAAGTTTAACGTATAGAATAGTAGTATTCGAATGTTCTGTATTTGTTGACGTCGATGATCGATGTTAAGGCGTTTTCTCCACGAAACGGCAATTTTATATTGAATATAATTGTTTCTGTGTAGTTCTATGTGAACTCGTCCGTCTGCGTTGCTTAATATCACCAACACGATCCAGTCACTACAGCATATGCGTTAGTTCTAACTGAACTATAGCATTGTCCATCATATTGCTGTAGCGAAATCCTCGACTCAGTCACATACGTCAAAGTTCCCGCCGAACTCTGTTGACGATCAGCTTGTAGTACAGTTCTCCAGAACTGCTACGCTTGATAGTGCTGCGTACGAAGTTCATCGAATGTCAATGTTATTGTTGCAATCTTCTCGAAGACTAATGGAAACACCGGTCAGCATATGCTTTAGTTCTCCTCGTGAACTTAGCATTTCCTCGTACTGTGGATGCGAAATCATTGACTCAGTCACATATATTGAGAATATAGTGACCATCAGTATATGCTGCAGCTCCTCGCACACTGAGCATAGTCGACTGTTCGTACTGATGTCAATTGTTCCAGCTGTGATTCCAAAGTTCATAGAAGGCAATGAATGACTTCCTTCCTCCCTCATAGAAATCACTGATACAACATATCAATTTTATGTTTTATATTCAATAATTTTGAGTAATTTTAATTTTAAATTTAAATCTATAACCTCATAGATTATATTATATCATTTTGTAAATGAATATAGTTTTGTTATTTTGTAAATCATGATCATTAATATGTCCCTATAACATGAGTAATGTCAATAATATACATCTCCAGTACAAAGATCATTAATATGTCTCCTCAACATTAATAATGTCAATGAAATAACTCTTCAGTATAACAGATCATTAATATGTTTCCACAACATGAATAATGTTAATGATATAACTAGTATCAAACGATCATCAATAGGTCCCTATAACAAATTAATGTCAATGATAGCTTTAGATAGTTAATAGTTAATAATATATGCAATGTTCAATCATATGTCAATGTCAATGGAACAAATTAACAGTGTAATACATGATAATGTTCATCAATTATGTCATGAAACTCAATGAATTTTTTATGCAACATTAAACCCTCATATGTACATGATTTTCAAAAGAACCTTTTGTGTAGACAACCTCTGCCTAGGCTACTTACATCTGAAATATATGTCATAACAATTAATGTTAATGCAGTTCATGACTTTCAATCAACATATTTCCACAATATATGATAACATTTAATCATCACTATGCACTATAAATGAACCATTTATCAACCTCTGACTATGACATTTAATCAATTATGATAACATTTTACATCATATTATTTAGTTTTTAAATGAATTTTATGAATCATGCAATATTTAATCTATCATTTGTCAATGAATTTCAATGAATAACTATAAACACATGCAACATTTACATCATACCTGTCAATGACTTTCAAATGAATAATATATGAACACATGCACACTGAACATTCATACACATTTTACAAATGAATAAATATCCAAGTCATTTACTGTTCATGATACTTCAACATGAATAACATTTGCTGACAATGATGGCAATAGTGTATTTTATGCATCGTTTTAATTAATTCAGACAACCTCTATCTTTGATATTTCATGGCAATGATGATAATATTCATAGATTTCTTGTTCATTTTTTAATTATGTGTTCATGAGAACATGTAATTAGGTTATTCCCACCCTCTGAACACACGTTCATTCCATCCCTATGGAATAACATTGGTTAGTGTCCCTATCTTTAGACAACATGAGAGCATATAAAATGACTCATCCCAACCCTATGAACCCCAAAACTTGACTCTATCATATCAAGTGGCCACACAGTCCTGTGCCAAGCAAGAACTATGTTGTACCTCCATATGCAACATATAGGGTGGCACTATTATAGCCCATCTCAAGAGACCAAAACCCCTGAATATGTAGCATATAGGGTGATACTACTACAGCCCATCTCAAGAAACAAGATGCTGCAGATAGAATGTATGCATTACAGCTCACCCCAAGAGACAACATATCATTTGCCCCCTGAGCTATGCTTATCCCCCATCGGACAAACATAGTTTGTCTCCTGGCACGCGTGAATCTGTAAAAAACAACCAAGTTTTTATGTGGCCTAATCCACCAGGTAAGTTTCATATTTGGTTGTGTTTGTTGAGAAAATAAAATTTTTAACATTTAAGGAAACTCTCAGTCAAACCTTATAGAATGTTGTTAGTCATCTGTGGTATCATTCATATCATCAATAGTAAAACATGTTATGCAGTGTAATATAGTACAATGTCTATATATCTTAGCAATATTAATTAATTAACAATAGTATGATGTATTGCAAAAAGTGGCTTATGATCTCAAAAAAATATATATGTTAATTACTCTTCAGCCTTGTTGAGTTACAACATACTTCCTCAAGTTAAACAACATATTACAAAAATATATTCAACTCTTCAGTCCTATTGAATTCAAAATAACAAATGAACGTAAATGCAGCTATCTATAAAGTAATGGAGTTACAGAGTAATTAGTTCATGCCATTTTATATTAGTGAGAAAGTCATTCCCCAATAGTTCATTAATGTTGTCTTACTACCATCAGTTACTCCCATTTCGCTGTGTAGCCTGCTGAAAATCAATTACACTACCTCAAGCTAGATATGTGAAACATCATATTTCCTCAATGATAATCATAAGTTCAACTATGCCTAGTATTCCTCTAGATAATTCAATAAGTATATGATAAAAAATAATAATCAGATTTTCAAGACTAACAGTGTTAAATCATGTCATCCGAACCAATACTGATCATTTGTCAAAAATAAATGTTGAAGATCATATCAAAAAATTATATATATCAGTTTAACTCATAGCTAAGATTTGTCATCTTGCTCTTGTGAAGTTAACATAACATATTTGTAAAAAAAATTGTGAAATCCCTATGATTATTTTAGCTGACCTCCCAACGAACAGTCGCTTTTGTAAAAATAATTTAGTTCATTCAATACCCTAGGCATTACTGTTGCCTCACCAGGTATCTTCTCCACTTGATAAGTAGTAGAAAGCAAATTATGTCTCGCTCAGCAAACAATAGGACAAAAAATAGGAAGAATCTTGCAGATCACTTTGACATAAATGAAAAAGATCTTCACGTCAGACATTACTTAAAATCTCCCGACGTTCAACTAATGTTTTTGCTTAGCGGAATATTTTTGAAAAGTTCAACATAGAATAGAACTTCTACAAAAGTATTTATACGTTCGATCTCACAATTGAAATCAATCCAACGATCAGTCCTGTACATAGGTGAAAATCATTATTACTAACAGTTACTTCCCTTCATTGTATAGCAACTCAGTTACTCCAATTTCACTGAAGATTTATCAGCTTAGAACATATGGATCAGAAAGTAATTAAATCAAATTGTAGTTTACAAGTATCAACTTTCTGTTTAGGTTTTTCATCCATATGAATCACAATCAAGAACATTATTTAGTTTTATTGTTACACAAATAATTACTTTTATAATATATATCAAATTATTAAGTAATATGAACATATAGAATAAATTTCTTATTGAAAAATAAAAAATGTTTTAACAAGTTAATTTAAATGTCTTATTTCATAATGTTAAATCAACTTATCTGTATTGTAATACACATAACAATATAGAATAGATACTTTAGATGTCTTAGCTATGTTAGTTTATGCTTCTAAGTATCTTAGCCATCGAGTTATGCATTTATTAGTACAAAAACATAAGACCTGAACCTTACCACAGTTCCAGTCAATGACGAAATGCTTCTGTGTAACCCCCGTCAACCACAACGCAGATTAGCGACATTTTAAGACAAATCGATCATGTTAATCATGTTATGTCTAATTACGCTTCACGCGCCGGTGAATTATCTGTAACTACTGCTTCATACAAGTCAAAACAATTTAGCCTTATCGCTTCACGCGTGTCGCCGTCGACACCCGATAAGAAATTGACTCCCGGCTCCCGTCTGCCGATTCTTATCGTCCTTACCGTATACTCGCGAAAAGTTTACGCTCGTCGAATAGAATTGCTCTATCGACCTTACGCAGCCGTCTTTTCTCATCACTCGAGAGGTACAGGTTCGATAAATTACCTATATTTATGGAAAAATAGTTTTTTAGCTTGCGAGAATTTAATAGAATCAATACGGTAATGCAAGTCAATGTGCTATTTTAAGCGTTTTTAGATTTTTCACGGCCAAAGAATAATGATTTTTGTACTTAAGAAAAGTTAATACAAATCCAATGGTGTGTTCTAAATTGGATTAAATAACATCTTTGGTTATTTGCAATTTATCCGCTTTAATAATGTCCATTCTTACATATGCAAGATCTACCTCTTTCACAAACATAACATCTTCAAAGTCTTAGCGAAAGTGCTATAGTATTAGCTTTTATGAACATAACATTTCAGTCGTTAGTGTGACGAAATTTAGTTCTTTTCAGTAGCTAAACAGTTTAAACTCAAAGTATTAAGTAACACCTGTTTTACGTCTCACCCCGTAATTTATAAGCGTACTAAAACTTAACTTAGATAAATAGAAAAGTCAATGGTAAATAAATGAAATTGTTATCTGTTAGTAAGACATTCAGTCACCACCGGTGTACTTTTTTTCGCTCTATGTCCCGATAGAATAACAATACATTAGTACATGGCACCATTTTTCCCTAAAGTATTCACTTCCTTTGCTTACTCCACCAGAAATGCTCCGTAGCATTTGGTAAGCAATAAGTGTCAAATTCACTTCATTATGGAAATGCTACTACGGTGTCAATACCATTCACTGTATCTCTGTAATACCAGAGAATTTAGTAACTTAAATAGTGGCGTAACTTACGATACAACCCGTTAATCTTGGCGCTAATTTAGTAAGGAACATAAATATTTCTTATGATTAGACCTCGAAAACCCTGTCGATTAGCTTTGGAGCTGTCGACTTGCGCTATTGTTAATATTTGCTTCGTATTAACGCAATGGTTAGGCATGGCGCAATCGTTATTTATTAGTGGCGCAGCAACAAAGAAAGTTTTTGCCGAATGAGCCGAAGCACTCAGACGTCTACGGATTCGCCGATCCTTCCGCAGTGTTCTTCGCTGTGATTGGTCAATTCTTTTATCTGACGTCATACTACCAAATATTGGATTTACGCTCCGCGCTTGCTGTCGCGTAAGCGGACCAGTACCAATTTCTCTCGAATGTAATAATTTAGGTTTTATTTTTGTTTTATTCACTAATAATTCATTAGTGCGTCGATTTTGATCAGAAATAATCGGATCGAAAGGCAAAGGTTGTGAAATACCTTTCCTTCGTTCAGTTCTAGTTAATCGTGGAGCAATATCATCCCACATGATTTTAGAGTCAACTAATTTAACTTTATCACGGTTAACAACTTTCCGATCGTTATTAGGGCCTACCACAGTCACTACTGAACCCCGTGATCTAACGACTATGTAACCTGGATCGTATTTCCTCTCCAAAGGTCCAGCTTCATTTACAAATAAAACTACTTTATCACCAGGAGTTAGTTTTACTGCATTCGCTTTTTTCCTCAAACGAGCAACATTATAATTTCGACTTTCTTTTCGATTATTGACAGCTTTAGCTAACGCCATAGATAAGTCATCTACACGATATGCTAAGTTCGAATCAATCGTCCCCGTCGATCGATATAGTAAAGAACTATGCTTCGTACCTGGATGTCTACCATAGGTTAGAAAGAAAGGAGAATAGCCAGTGCTATCAGAAGGTACAGTACGATACACATATATCACATCAGGCAAATGGGTTTCCCATAGATTAGCACGAGAATTAACCAACTTTCTTAGAATGCTTTTTATGGTTCTATGATATCTTTCCACCATACCATTTGACTGTGGATGATAAGGTGTTGTATGTCTTACCTCTACACCTAATTCTTTAAAATGATCCATAATCAATTTATTTTTAAATTCTAACCCATTGTCTGAAATAAACATACAAGGAATTGCATGGTGAGGAATATAATCATTAAATATATAATCATGAATCCCCTTCGATGATTTATCTGGCAATGTTTTATATTCAACCCAACCACTACAATGATCTATAATAGATAGTAAATATCTATTACCACTAGTACTAACTGGATATGGACCAGATAGATCTGCAGCAATCACCATACCAGGTGCCCTAGGCAATGGCATTGATTGTGGATATGCACGTGTGCGTTTACTACAGTTAACCACACAATTTGCACAATTGGTAATTAATCTATGGACATCTCCAGCCATACCAGGCCAACGAAAATGTTCCTGTAATCGTTTTAATGTTTTAGACATAGCCATATGACCTACCTCTATATGAGCTATTTTTATCACAGAATTCCTGTATTTTTTTGGTAACACTAGTCTAGGATATGTATCTTTCTTAGTAGGAGCTACTGTTGAATAAAGAAGATTATCCATTATCAAATAATTCTTTTCTTCATTCTCACCTAACGTATACTCTCTCATCCCTTTCTGTTCATTAATTACCTCATTATATGACAGTTGATAGTGTTCAAAAGGAATTACTTGTTCAGCTAATAGTGAATCAAAAGCAAACATTTCCACTGGTTCTTTTGCCTCAGTATTAGGTCTTAATCTAGACAACATATCAGCCCAGACATTATCTACACCTTTCATATAGACAATTGGTGCTGAAAATTCTGCTAATAATACTGCCCATCGTTGTATACGTGTATTACGAATTTCTTTAGTGAAAAAACATTTCAATGGAGCATGATCTGTATAGATAGTAAATTCTGCACCGTATAAGTAAGGTCTTAATTTTACTAGAGCATAAATAATAGCAAATGCTTCTTTCTCTATAGTAGGATAATTACGTTGAGCAGGAGAAAATCTAGTACTGATTAAATGCACTGGTCTGTCTATTCCATTTTCATCTTCCTGTACTAATACAGCACCTAAACTGTACTCAGAAGCATCTGTATACAGTTTATACGGTTTAAAAGGATCAGGAAATTTCAACAGTACACAATCTAATAATAGTGTCTTCAACTCATTCCATGCAATTTCACATTCCATAGTCCATTCAAAACTACTTTTATTACTAGTTAAATAAGTTATAGGAGCAACTACATCAGCATAATTTGGAATTAATTGTCTGTAGTATCCTGCCGATCCTAACAATCGTCTTACTTCTTTTTTACTTGTCGGTGAAGCCATATCTCTTATTGCAGTTATTTTTTCAGGATCCGGTTTCAGCCCTGCTGAACATACAACGTAACCTAAGAGTTTTACTTCCTTCACACCAAATTCACATTTAGATTCTTTAATAGTCATATTGTTATTTTGCAAGATAGTCAATATAGTAGTTACATCTTTCTCATGACTCTCCTCATCTGGTGAATAAATAATAATATCATCTAAATAAATTAGACAACATTTACCTAAATGTTCTGCAAAAATTACATTCATCATTCTTTGGAATACTGCAGGTGCATTAGTTAATCCAAATTGCATACGCTTAAATTGAAACAATCCCATGTGTGTATTTATAGCTGTTTTAGGTCTGCTATCCTCATCTACCATTACCTGCCAATACCCTGATTTAAGGTCAATGGTGGTAAAAATGTTAGCACCATGCAACTGATCAAAAATGTCCTGTATCCTGGGTAAAGGATAAGCATCTTTAATAGTTACTGCATTTAATTTACGGTAGTCACCACAGAGACGTATAGTACCATCTTTCTTAGGCACTAACGTAACTGGTGAAGCCCAAGGACTACAACTAGTTTCAATTATATCATCATCTAACATTTTATTTAATTCTTTTTCAACTATATGTCGTTTACTTAAAGGTATTCTATAAGGTCTCTGATTTATTGGATATGCATCACCTGTGCTTATATGCATCTCAATTACCTTAATAGCTTTAAGTTTATCATTAGAATCAGGAAATATCAAGGGAAAATGCTTTTTCCAATAGTCTACTTCTAGAACTATTCCTGCCATTTTTCTATCAATTAATTCTAAACTACTCCATGGATGTACAATATCACACAAGGAAACAAATTTATTTCTGTAACAAATTTCAGCCTCACACATTTCCATTATATCTGTGCCAATTAATAATTCAAAAGCTAATGATTCAACTACAAAGAAAGGACATAACTTATTATAAATAGAAATATAAGTCATACCTAAAGTTGGAATTAAATGACCTGAGATTGATCTCAGCCTACTACCTGGATACAATTGTTTATATGCTATTCCAATATCAACCAAATTTTGAAATGCTTTTACATGTATTAAACTTTTAGCCGCACCTGAGTCTACCAGACCAGTTAATTTTACCTGATTAAAATCAATAGCAATACTCGGACGAGTATCAAGTGCGCTATTTAGTTTCCCGAAGCAGTAGAGTTTATATTACTACGCAGTAATTTTAACTGTGGACAGTTTCTCATTAAATGTGGTTCATTACATATGTAACAAGTTAAAGTATTACGACTAGCACGCTGTGTCTGTGGTTGATACACGTGGTCTACTTTAGCCGTCGACGCCTGCGCGTGCGCAGTCGGCGTCGCTTTGCCATTGCTTCCTCGCTGTTGCTTTGACAGCGCATACTTTACTGTGTGCTCTCCGACTGGACTGAGTTTATTTTTAGCTGTACTTGTTTGACCCTTCGGCGCTACGTTTACGCGCGGCGACTCAAGACGTCTGCCCTGTGCATAAGAATTGCCACCATACGCTGGCGCAACGTTTACCGCGTGGATATCCCCACGTGTACATTTCTCAGAAACAGTTAAGCGTTCTACACACCTCCTCAGTGATTTTAATTCGTTCTGGAGCGATTTTAGAGCCTGACTATCTTCTGATATACCTGAACTAGCCTGAACTCTTTCAGCAGGAACCCTTTTCGACAATTTCGAAGAATTAAAATTTAAACTATCTACCTGACTAGTTATATTTAAATCTGTTAGTCTTGATTGAGCACGTCGTTGCTGTCTCAATACAGACCTATCACTTAGTATAGCAAGAGTGAAAGCTTCCTCTAATGATTTAGGCCTATTGGTTTCCACGTACCACATAGTGTTGTCATCTAATAATGAATCAAGAAACCTTGATAGTAGAATTTCAAAGGTGTCAGTCCCTAAGGTAGCAGAAGGTAGTTTCCATCCCTTACTTGCAGCAGTTTTAAACCGTTGGCAATATGCTGCCACTGTCTCACCCTCATTCTGTACCATAGTCATTACTATACTTTTTAAGTGAGTTTTCTCATCAGCAGTTAACAAAGTTCTAGCAATTTCCTCCTTTATCTCATTCCATGACCTAGCACCTTTAACTGTGAAAGCAGTGAATAACACTTCATGCAGTGTGCCCGTTGCATTTGAAAGTGCAAACCGAATTATATCTAGGTCAGAAACATCAGCAAGAACCCCAATCCTCTCAATAAGATCTACCCACTCTCTCAATGCACCTCTGTCAGTACCGTCCAGCATAGGCACAGACTTTCCATATGCTTTTAGAGCTCTTATCTTGGCTTCACTGCTCTTATGTTCTAAACTAGCTAACTCACGTTTTTCTCTACGTTCTTCTCTTTCATAGTCAGCTTCAGCACGTTCAGTAACCTCCAGTATCCTTTCTTCATTTTTTTCAGTTAGGTTCTCTATGCTATCTGCCATAAACTTAGTCCATGCTTCTAATCTATCACAATCATCACTCAAAATTCCCAAATCTACTTGGTTCTGTAACCACAATCCAAATTGTTCACGTAAAGCATCCTCCTTTAATCGTGTTCTAGGCATTGTGAATGTGTAGTGTGTATTGTGTAGTACAAGTGTATTTAAATACAATATATTTAATAATATATTAACCCACCACAAGTCAAATATATTTAAACACGATATATCAACCTACCACAAGTCAAATGTATTCAAATACGATATATCAACCTACCACAAGTTAAATGTCTTCACATACAATACACAATATATCAACTTACCACAAGTCAAATATATTTTAATACAACATGTTAACCTACCAGAAGTTAAGTATTTTTTTTCACGCTATTGAAATCCTCCTTGTAGCGGGTCAATGGGAAATTTAGTGTGTTGCGTAAAGCGCGGTAGAAACAAAGTCAAAGAATTGTATCCAACCGATAGAATTTACCTGTAACGTAGTAGAAAAGTGAAAAGTCTCTCCGTATGTATTAATACGCTCCTATTTACTCCAAGGTTAAAGAAAATTACCGAAAGTAGTCCGAAAATGAAACAATTCTTGCGGCGACACGAGGCTTCAGACAGACGATAAAACTGTAATATTACAGTAATATCAACGTCCAAGACTAATGTAACCCTTAAGAAAAGACACTTTCGTCGGAAATTCGTCGACAAAGTAATTTACTTCAATTTAATCCTTGCAAAAAGTAAAAAGAATAGAGAATCAAATAGAAGAAAACAACGTATCCACTCCAACCAACCCACCAGTCGCAGTCTATGTCAAGTCCTTAAATCTCTCAACCTCAAGAAATTTAGAATTTAAAATAGCATATCAAATTAAATGAAATAAAAATACTACAAATATAATATAGTTTCTATTAAATAATTCTAGTACTACTCCTAACGTCAAAAATGAAACTACACGTGTATTGAAGTCACACCACGTGCGTTCAAATCACTCACGTGCGTTCAAAAATAACAGTAGTCAGCTAACAATTAAATAACGAAATATAAATGTGTATTATAAAACAAATAAAAAGAAAATGCTACTGAAACATACCGAAACTATTCAACAAACCCTCTATAGTCAGTACTAACCAATCTCGGTAGTTTCTCAAGTCGTGGTCGCCATTTTGTAAACGTGCCGGCTGGTGGTGTGGGTGGTGTGAATAGGTCAAGTGAAAACACTACAGGTAATAAAGGAAAACAGGGTAAGAAGGAAAAGTAAGAGAGTGAGACTCTCTGGTTTATTGCTTATATAGGTTCTCAAGATTCAAGATGGCCGTTGTCACATGATCCTATTCATCAATCACAGTACAATGCAGTGGTCACATGACTCACTCCTCCAATCAGAGTACAATGCAGTGGTCAATGATCATAACAATACCATGTGGGGGGGGAGGGGGCATGTGAGGTGACTCTTCCAAAGACTGTTCTTAGTCAAACTCGGAAGTGACACTCCCTCTCAAAGACTATTCAATATACAAGTTCTATACTCAATGAATAATAGTTTACCAATTTCACACATCCCTCATATGCCTTTGGGTTTTTATAATTTAACATTTATCATTATATAGACAGTTTGTAATTTATTATAGTAACTTCACCTCGGTTCACATGTATTATATCGGACAATTTTACAATAGGCTTGTACGTAGCTGTGTGGTGTGCTATCTGGCTGCTTTTGGTATGGTTACCTTCCATTGGGCGTCTCGCTGGTGGGCCGTGACATATCACCTGCCCCTTTGCAGTGCAGCTTAGTTGGGGGTTCCTAGCCTTATTTTGTACAGATATTTTTTGTATGTTTTTAGGTCAGGAATTTGTCGTTCCTTTACTGTTTGGGCATTCCACACCTTGGCAGCCATTTCTAGCGTGCTTCTCTCGTGAGCTTTTATTTGGCTTGTGGTCTGCTTTAGTAGTGGCACATTATTTGCTCTAGTTGCCCTTTGTGGTTTTGTTAGGAGTTTATTGTCTTGACTATAGCTGTATGCTAATGTTTTCAGATGAATTATTCTCCTATTTTCTAGGAATTTTACTTTGGTTCTTTTGTGTATGTCGTAGGTGGGGTGCAGCTTGTCTACTCTGAGGCAGATTTTCAGGGCTCTGTTCTGTAGTGTTTGCAGTTTTTTTAGAAGTTCTTTCTTTGCACCCATGTAGTTTACATCTCCATAGTCAAAATAGGGTAGCACCATGCCCTTGAAGATTTTTATTGACATTTCTTGTGTCATGTAGTCGCTTAGCTTTGCAAATAGCCATAGTTTGTGGTTTACCTTTTGGACAATTTTGTTTATACATAGGTTGTAGTTTAGTTGGCTGTCCAACTCAAGGCTTAGGTATTTGTAATGGTCTACATTTTCTAGTGTTTGGCTTCCTAGCTTACAGTGTAGTTTTCTTTCTGGCATTTGTTTATGCGAGAAGAGAACTGTTTTTGACTTGCTTGTGTTGATGGTTATGTTGTTGGACTCACACCACTCATCCAGTTTTAGTAGGAGCTTGTTTAGTTTAGTTATTACCTCCTCTTCTGTGGTGCCGTTTCCATATATGACTGTGTCATCTGCATATAGTTGGAGGCATTCGGTTTGTAACCATTTTTCAAGATCGTTTATGTAGATTATAAAGAGCAGTGGCCCTAGCACTGATCCTTGGGGTACACCACATGCGACAGGTTGGTTGTCTGATAGTGTATTGTTTATTTTTGTTCTCTGTTGCCTGTCTTTCAGGTAGCATTTTATTCAGTCCATAGTGTTGGATTTTATGCCCATGGATTCTAGTTTTTCCAATAGTATGTTATGGTCTACTGTATCGAATGCTTTGCTGAAGTCAATGAAGGCTGCTCCAACTAATTGTTTTTGGTTCATTGACGCCAATATGTCATTTGTTAGGTTAGCTATTGTTTTAGATGTGGAGTGCAGTTTCCTGAAACCTCCTTGTCTTTCGTTTAGTATATTGTTTTTTTCCAGGTGTTCATTTATGTGTCTATGTAACACTTTTTCAATGAGCTTGTCTGGGGTTTGAAGAATCGATATTGGCCTGTAGTTTCCCATGTTTTGTTTGTCTCCACTTTTGTGGATAGGGGTAATGGTTGCCATTTTCCAGGCTGAGATAAAATGCCCCTGTTCAAAGGAGATGTTGAATAGGTCGACTATAGTGGCCGGGATGGCTTGGAGTGCCTCTTTCAGTATTTTGGTTGGTATTTCGTCTATTCCACTTGGTTTATTTGTGTCTATGTCATTTATTAGTTTTTTTACTTCTATTATATCTGTTTTGCAGGTGGGGATTTCATTCTGCACAGTTCCTGATCTATTTTCCCACCTTTTTTTAAATTTTCCTGACAGCGTTTGTCCTATTGTGGCAAAGTGCGTGTTCAGTTTGTTTGCTGCATCTTTGTCTGAGAGCATTGTCCCTTCGTTATCTTGGAAGTTTGTGTGCTCTTCTTTGTTATTTTTGGGGAATAATAGGTCTACATTCTTCCAGAATCTGTTTGTATTGCTTCCCCAGTCTTTGTCCTGCTTTATTATGTATTTCTTTTTTGCTGTTCTCACAGCTTTGAGAGAGTGGTTTCTGGCAATATGGTAGGCCAGTTTGTCTTCTATAGTTTCTGTGAGCTTTGCTTTATTACCCAGTTTACTTTTGGCTATGATGAGCGTTAGCAGGTCATTGTCTACCCAGGGGTCCTGGTTTTTTTGTATTTTTATTTTCTTAATGGGGCACATCTCATCAGCTGATTTTCTTATTTCTGCGATGATGTTGCCCCAATAGATATTAACATCATCTCTGTTTTGTGGGATGTTGTTTATGTTTTGGTGCAGATGATTTTTTAATGCATCTTCTGAGTAGTTTTTTAGGGACCTGCCCATCTTATACTCATAGTGATTTGTGCTTTTTAGTTTTTTCCTTGTTACATATATTAGCTCATGATCACTTATACCCCAGCTCCTGGTGCCCCATTTAGTGGCGTGGTTTGAGTTGGTTAGTATTAGGTCAATTGTTGTGCTAT
>JASIRB010003830.1:2500-14845 GCA_030323885.1 Branchipolynoe longqiensis | reverse complement strand
TTGTTCTTATTATTACGTGTCGGCACTGTTAACAACTGGTACACATTTGTATGCAAGATACACTTTACTTTAATATGCTTTTTAAAAATGTTTGTTATTATTATTAGGGGTACGCATTTGTATGCAAGATACACTTTACTTTAATATACTTTTTTTAAATTATTGTTATTATTATGGGTCGGCACTGTTAACAACTGGTATGCATTTGTATGCAAGATATACTTTACTTTAATATAATATAATATAAAAAAATTATTGTTTGAATTATTATCATTATTATCATCATCATGATCACCATCATGATCATTGCAATACCTGTTTATCTTTAAAACAGAAAACGACGGCTTGAATGTGAGGTTTGAGTGTCATCTAAAAAGAATTGATGGTCCTATTGCAGATGGGACTATATTCCGTTATAACGTGACCGTTGGGGTCTATAAAAGGTAATCGCAAAAAGGGGGATGGGTCACGCTAAATCGGGGTTCAATTTACTGAATCAGCTTGGAATTAAAGAATTATGTGGCCAAAGACTCATCGTGTTATATCCGAATTTGCGTTAAATCGGGGTGCGTTAAATAGGGGTTTCACTGTACCCTCTCACACTCACACACACACAACACACACACACACACACACCACACACACACACACCACACACACTCACACTCACACACACATACACACACATACACACATGTATGCAGTTGACCAACCATAGGCAGTTCATCAATTATTATATATATATATATATATATATATATTGCGTAACCTGATACTTACCGCTCTGTGTCTAAAACCGAATACTGACCTTGCCCCTGAGGTTTGGAGGCCATAGATCTACTTGTCTGCCAGTTGAATAGTTACATTATTCCGTGCCACCCTCCGCCGTCCTACCATATATATATGAAGTGGTAATGCTGGCTCCGCAAATAAGGGGTGAGTGGGGGGTGGGGGGTGGGGGGTGGGGAGTGCAGGCTTCAGCTTGTGACATTTGTTTGATCATGCCCTTCTACTGCCACACATGCCCCTTCTAAGTTCTATTATTTTGATGACAAATTGTCGTGAACCAAATTTTCATAACTTTGATTGTGCGCGACGAAGGTTTGTGTGTGAGAAGAAAAAATTGCAGTGCTTTTTAATGGAGCTTGTTGTATGAGTATGT
Organism: Branchipolynoe longqiensis; assembly: GCA_030323885.1. NCBI lineage: Eukaryota > Metazoa > Annelida > Polychaeta > Phyllodocida > Polynoidae > Branchipolynoe > Branchipolynoe longqiensis. The sequence continues at coordinate 13,683 of JASIRB010003830.1, read as the reverse complement.
ATTGTAATGTATGTATGTATGTAGAAATGTATGTATGTATGTATGTATGTATGTATGTATGTATGTATGATGTATGTATGTATGTATGTATGTATGTATGTATGTATGTATGTATGTATGTATGTATGTATGTTATGTATGTATGTATGTATGTATGTATGTATGTATGTATGTATGTATGTATGTATGTATGTATGATGTATGTATGTATGCAACATGCATGCATGCATGCATGCATGCATGCATGCATGCATGCATGCATGCATGTATGTGTGATACAATTGATGTGGTGTTCTCTGTGGCGGAGTGGTTAGAGTGTCTGACTTTTTTCTAGGTCGGACTCCTAATCTGAAGGTCGGTGGTTCGATTCCCCCTGCCCCCACCTCTGCCAATTTGGATTTGTATAACTTACAGAGACATTAAAGGCCAGTTGCTCTCATACCATGTCTATGTGGTGTGGGAGGTTAAAAATCCCTTGGGTCGGTAAAAGTGTAGACTCAGGCTTTCTATCGACAAACTGTCTAATGGTGAAAACAAGTCTATTCAGACTTATCCATGATAGGCAGTATAAATCTTCAAGAAACAAAAAACAATTGGAGGGAGAAAGGGAACGAGATAAAAGGAGAGATTGAGACAGACATAGAGAAATGGTGTTTAGAACATGGTGCTCCCTAGCGGTCACATCGCGTAATTTATCTCGCCGACAGTCGATTAATTGTTATTAAAGCGGCCCACAGCGTCCTGTCACGATAGCCCGTGTCAGTGCCGTATCTCCGGGTTGTAACTGCGCATGCGTGGTTTAGTCTCCATGTGCACCCCGTGTTTGCCGAGCAATTTGAACCGTAATGTATTTGAACGGTTCCTTCTGAATTCGCCTCGGAGTGGAATTAGGTCACGTTGGGCCGGCGTCACGAGGGTGACCTACGTACACGCATACACACAAATACACACACATGCATATCCATACATATATATACACATATATATGCCAATGCCAATACACTATGATACAGTAAAACCTCTCTAAATCGACGAACCATGGGACCGGCTTTAAATGGTCGGTTTAGGGAGGTGGTCGGTTTAGGGAGTATTTTTTACCGTTAGAATGGTATTATATGGACGATCGTTTTGGACCCAAATAAAGCAATCGATATAGGTGAGTGGTCGGTTAGAGAGGTTTTACTCTGTGTGTATATTATATATATAGCTAGCTCAGTACAGTATAACCCCATTAAACCAAACTTCAAGGGGCCCTAGAAATTTGTTTGGAATAACTGATCATTGGTTTAACTGAGCTTTGGCTTCGACTTTGACTTGGCTTTGGCAAAAATGTGGGTGCATTATGAATGTAATATACAATGTATATGGACACTTTGATTATTGTTTTTATGTATATACAGTATAACCCCATTAAACAAAGCTCGGTTAAACCAAATGGTCGGTTAATCCAAACTTTTTTTTGCCAGCCTGGCAAAATACTACCATTTGTCATATAACTTATAACCATGTGAAAGTTTAGTTTAACCATACCGGAAGTGGCCTGGGGCCCGACAATTTTGTTTGGATTAACCGATACTTTGGATTAACTGACTTTCGTTTAGCCAACTTTTTTATATGATAAATGGTAGTATTTTGCCGGGCCGCCGAAAAAAGTTTGGGTTAACCGATCGTTTGGTTTAACCGAGCTTGGTTTAATAGGATTGATCAAACAAATGTCACAAATGGGCATGATCAAACAAATGTCACAAGCTGAAGCCTGCACCCCCCCCTCCCACCCCTACTCACCCCCACTCACCCCCACTCACCTCTTATTTGCGGAGCCAGCATTACCACTTCATATATATGGTAGGACGGCGGAGGGTGGCACGGAATAATGTAACTATTCAACTGGCAGACAAGTAGATCTATGGCCTCCAAACCTCAGGGGCAAGGTCAGTATTCGGTTTTAGACACAGAGCGGTAAGTATCAGGTTACGCAATATATATATATGGTGCCAGCAGCCTGGTCTCCCAGTGGGGCAGCACTATAAAGTCGCCATGACTGTGTACGCGTCTTGATTTGACCATAGATGTTGGCGGGATGAAAATTCCAACAAAAACAAGCAAGCACCCGTGTTGATATGACATTAGATGTTGCAGGGAGGTCAAACCCCAACAAACAAACTAACAGAAACATAATCACATATGAGCCTGTCTCAAAAGATGATAACTCTTCTTCTTTTTTGTCCATTGTAACGATTGACACAAAACAGCACAGAAACGGTTACACTGAAAACACAAGGACATTTGCTTCAAATCAATATGTATTCTATTGGGATTATGAAACATCATGTAAACAACAAATCAGTTTATCCTGAGCAAATGCCTAAGCAGATAGTATGTTGATTGTTTCAATGGACAAAGTTTTGCTTAGCACCTTTTCAGACAGTCTCATTATATACACACACGCATGCGCAAAAACACACAAGCACATGTTCTCTCACCAAGCCATCTCATGCATACACCTCTCTCGTTTCTCCTCTCTCCTCCCTCCTCTCTCCTCTGTCATCTCTCATCTGTTATCTCTCATCTTGCCTCTCTCCTCTCCTCTCTCCCCTCTCCTCTCTCCTCCTCCTCTCTCGTGTCTCCTCTCTCGTTTCTCCTCTTCTCTCTCCTGTCTCCTTTCTCATCTTTCTTCTCTCCTCTCTCTCTCACTCTCTTATATATCTACCTCGCCTTTTCCAGCTCTTTTTGCATCTATTTCTCTCATACATTTGCATCACATGTACATGCACATCACGTACTTGTATGTGAACACTTAACTCTCTCTCTCTCAATCTCTCTCAATCTCTCTCAACCCCACCCACCCCCACACCCACATCTCTCTCACTATCTCTCACTCTCTCTCACTATCTCTCACTATCTCTCTCACTATCTCTCTCACTATCTCTCTCACACACACACACACACACACACACACACACACACACACATATTCAAACAAACGCGTGTATGTCTTCAGCGTTAATGGTTTTATAACAAACAAAAGGGGGGGGGGGGACACACACCCACAAACACACACACACGCATGCGCACACACACAAATGGGTGTGAAAATGAATAGGCTTGATGGTTCAACTTTAGCGTGTAATTTCAATTTGTCATGACACTCGGCTCGTCGATTGACAAAGGGTTGCCCGGGGCGGCCCGACGCGGTGCACATGGGAGTATATGTGGATCGTGACACTGGCCCAACCCCCATTTTCCTCTCATTGATTCAAATTACTATTGTGTGCGGTGTGAAGTATGTCACACACTCGGCCACGCCAAGCTCACATGCCCGACTCCTTATAATGTTAATATCAATACGGTACTTAATTTTTTTTTTTTTTAATGCAACAAAATAAATACTGGAAACAATGGGTGCAGTTTCCCATCAATTTGTCAGGAATTGACACGTCGTGTACAATGATGCCATTGAAGTCATGCTATCACCTCTGTGGGGCTGGGTGTGTGTGGGTGGGTGTAGGGGTGAGTGGGTGGGGGGTCTATTTAGCTCATGTGGAATTCACGCTGACTGGCATGCCAGATGATGGGGGTTAGAGGGGGGGGGGGCTACTTAAATCGTGCAGAAATATTTAAATGGTAGCCTGTGTTGCGGCGGGGGGGGGGGGGGGGGTGTGACTGGTGTGCTGGTGGCGAGTGCGCTTACCTCGTGTCATGGTTAGACGGGTGCCATATCAGACGTTTCCGATGGCCCGCAGCCTGTCTCCTTTCTAGTCCCAGGGTACAACTACTACTCCCTGCCGCTTCCTCTCAACTCCCGCCACCCCTCCACCTCTCCCACACACGCAGCATCCAATCCTCATTCCTTTTCTCCCGATCCCCCACCCTCCTGATCGCCCACCCTGCTTTTCTACCCCCCCCCCCCCCTGCCCCTGCTTGCTTCCTTGCTTGCTTCTTTCCCTCCCTCTCTCCCTCCCTCCCTCCCTCCCTCCCTCCTTCGTCCCCCCTCCCTCCTTCTCTCCCCCAACCCCCCTTGCCTTTCTTTCACTGCTTTCCTCCCTTCCCTCTATCTCATTCCTATCCCCCATATCTCCCCCTCTCTCTCCCCCTCCTCTCTCGCCCCCCCCATCCCTCTCACCCTCTCCGCCCTCTCTCCCCCACTCCGCTCTCCTCCTCCCTCTCCGCCTACATCTCTCCCCCTCTCTCGCCCCATCCTCCCCCTTCTCCCCCACTCCTCTCCACTCTCTCCCACACACACCTAACTAACTCATCGCCTCTAACCTCTGTTCCTCCTTCAATGCCTATTCATTCACATAACACCTCAGTTTTCGATCTCTAGACCCCCCCCCCCCCCCTCCCCCCCCCCCCCCCCCCCCCACCCCCCCCGCCGCTTCTTCACTGAAAGCTCCCGCTATACCATTTAATCCCCCCCCCGCCCACCCACTGCCCTCCCCGCCCTTTCCATTCGGTCTTTCCCTCCCCCCCCCTCCCACCCCCTCCCACCACCACCCATCCAAAAACATCCCACAATGACAACCCCACCTCACACTAACCCCTACCAACCCCCCCGGCCACCCCCCCCCCACCCCCCCCCCCCCCCCCCCCCCCCCCCACTAAGAACGCCAGCGTTCCCACCGCCGACACGCCACCACGCCACCACCACGCCACCACCACGCCACCACCACGCCACCACCACCACACCGGCACCACGCATTCACCACTGGTTGGATCATCACTCAAGGCGGCGCTGGTTGGTGTTGGTTTTTACGGGACAAAGTTCACTCAAATAGCGCCTAATGAGTTGAGGAAGTGAACGTGGGGGCCGAAGGAGGCCCGAGCACCGCGCCGCACCTCGGCACCCCCCACCCACCCCCAGTAAACGGGGCTTACAAGGCAGCACGGGCCATGCACGGCAGTTGACGGTTTTAAGCAGTGTTTGTCAGGCCCGAAACCAATTTGAGAGCTGTTAAATTGCCACCGAGACTAATATTTAAATGGGCACTTTGAGACGGTATTAAGATCATGAGCGATTCGCGTGTACCGGCGGCAGTAGGCGGCGGTGGCGGCGGCGGAGGTGGTGTGTGTGTGGGGGGCGTGCGTCTTAGTGAGTTGGTGTATTTCATTTCAATGCGATGTGATTGCGGCAGGACGCGGTTGGGGGTTGAGCTGTTGTAAACGCGCGCGTTTCCTGCACGCGGCTCCAATTGGTGATGCGGTCTGTGGAAGCTGTGCGTGTCTGTGTCTGCACTGTCGGCTAGAACCGACCGGTGCAGTGTATTTATTGTGTATTTGTGTTTGTGTTTGTGTGAGTGTAGTCTATGGTGTGAGTGCAGGCAATGTGTGTGTGTGTGTGCATTGTGAGACTGGTGTATTATTCAGTATGTGCTGTGGTAGCATTGCTAAGTGCCCTCTTTCCCACACCTCCCCTCCCCTCCGCTCCCCTCCCCCTCCCCCTCCGCTCCCCTCCCCTCCCCTCCCCTCCCCCCCGTCCCCTCCCCTCCCCTTCCCCCCCCTCCCCCCCCTCCCCCCTCCTCCCCCCTCCCCTCCTCTCCCCCTCCCCTCCCCTTCCCCTCTCCCCTCCACTCCCCCTCCCTTCGCCTCGCCTCCCCTCGCCTCCCCTCCCCTCTCATCTGCTCCCCTCTCCCCTCCTCTTCTTCCTCCCCTACTCTCCCGTGCCCCTCCCCTCCCTTCGCCTCGGCTCCCACTCGCCTCCCCTCGCCCTGTTTCTGCATGCACACCTATATAAAAGCGCTCCTTGTCACTACCCGCAGTTAGGTTGGCAATGTGTTTTGGCTTGCTACAAAAAGAGAAGCGAACATTTGAGATACAACATAAAGATCAAGGCCAATGCACTGTACTCGGCATGTGTGTGTGTGTGTTTGTGTGTGTGTGTGTGTGTGTGTGTGTTTTTGTGTGTGTGTCTGTGTGTGTTAGGTCGGAATGGGGTGGATGGGGTGGGCGCTATTTGGACTGACTATCATTCATGAGCAACGATGAGCCAAGTTACACACTTTTCTGGTAGCTTTATAGTGCTTCCACACTGAGGCACTATCCTAGATAAAGGATTCACTCGGTACTTGCAGTCATCATCATCATCATCATCATCATGCTGTCGGTCACGATGCGACAAAGACTGCTTTCATTACTTGACTGCCGCTCTCCATTTAGCTCTCTGCTGTGAGAGTTGCGTCCATGAGTCGGTCTTAATGTCTCTCAGCTTCAGGTTTCTCTTGATGGTATCTTTGAACCGGAGACGGGGGCGCCCTCTCTTTCTGTAGCCAGAAGACAGTTGAGAATAGAGGATCTGCTTTGGTAGCCTGTCTGATGACATCCTCATGAGGTGTCCAGTCCACCGGAGATTCTTTTTGATCAGAAGATCTTCCATAGAGGGCAGCCCCATCCGTTCGAGTATTTCCTTATTCGTCACTTTGTCCTTCCAGGTTAGTCTCATGATTGAACGCAGATGTCGCATCATGAAGGCATGCAGCTTTTTCACCTGCTGTCTGTACACTGTCCAGGCCTCGGCTCCGTATAGTAGGGTGGATAGCACGATTGCGTGGTAGATCTTACCTTTGACCCGAATCGACACATGGTGGTTGTTCCAGAGTCTGGCGTAGTCGGCCGAAAGATGCGCTAGCCTTGGCCATCCTCCTCTGTATCTCAGCATCAATGCGTCCATCACTTGATATAGTGCTTCCGAGATAGGTGAATTCCGGTACAGAGTTCAGCTTGTTTCCGTCAACCATGATCTCCTCCTCTTGGGTTCCTGTAGAGTTGGGTTGGTACAGCACCTCCGTCTTCTTGATGTTAATTTTCAGGCCAAACTTCTTTGATGCATCGGAGAAAGCGTCCACTATTTTCTGGGTCTCTTCAGCAGAGTGGGCAACCAGTGCACTGTCATCTGCGAATAGTAGCTCTCTCACCAGTATCTGAGTAGTCTTGGTCTTCGCTCTGAAGTGTGCGACATTGAATAGGTCAGTGCTCTGTCTGGACTGTATATAGATGCCATCCCCCATGTCTCGGAAAGCCTCGTCTAGCATTGCTGATAGGAAGATGGAGAAGAGCGTGGGGGCCATTACCCAACCTTGCTTGACCCCATTGGTAACCCCGAACGATTCCGAGACTTCCCCTCCAGCACTAACGTTCGCCATCATTCCTGTGTGTACCTTTCATGAAAGCTGCCTGCAAAAGTGTTGAAGTGCTGCTGGCTTTTGCAAGTTACCAGCGGCACTCTCTCGGGGAGCAAATAGAGGTTTCACACCGGCAAGAACATGTCAAGACAGGCGCAAAACTATTTGTCCCTGCAGTGGCTGGTCGGGAGATGTTGGGAGTTCCATACATCAACCGCCCTTAATGCTGCCACAGTGACATGGTTTTCTGTTTAGGGTTTGCTCCCTTAGCCTTCGGTTCTGTCAAGGACCTGTACCACAAGGCAGTGGTTTAGAACTCTGCAAGGCAGGGGCGTCAAACTCCCTGAGGTATTGCTATACCTGCATACTTGCAGTACACGGGTGAATACCAACCCTATATAAAAGCGGTCGAAAAAGCGGGTTAATGAAATGAGAGCCTAATTTCACAATCTAAGAAGCAACATTTATTCTTTGTAGATGTCTTCATATTTACCCGCTACTTTTGAGTTGGAAAATATAATAAAACATATACTTTAATGCAATTTAAAAGTGAAATCGACGGCATTCTCTGGCCGCCATCTCGTCTTTTTGCATTCTCTCCCATTTCACCAAATCTGTGCCAATATATGTTGTCATTTGATCATGGAACCACAGTTTCTACTTCATGTTCCATACTAAAGCTATTTTCGCCTGTATATAGACTACGTCGTCGTTCACCCGTGTACTACAAGTACCGGGTGAATCTTTTATCTAGCACTATCCATACATTTTTTATCAGAAAATAAGTTAAGTCGGTGGTTTGATGCCGTCGGGTATCAAACCTAGAATATTCCACATGGTAGTGAACACTGCCACTGTGCCATCAGCTCTGTGCATTGCATTGGTTAGTTGACTGGTTGATTGGTATACTGTTGGCTGGTTGATACCTGGTTGGCTTGTTCGCTGGTTGGTTGCTGTTTGACTGGCTGGTTTCTTGGTATAGTGTTGGTTGGCTGGTTGGCTGGCTGGTATACTGTTGGCTGGCTTGTATACTGTTGGTTGATTAGCTGGCTTGTTGGCTGGTTGCTAGTTCGTTAGTTGGTTGGCTGGTTGGCTGATATACTTATGGTTGCCCCCCCCCCCCCTTAATGGCCGATATCTACTTTTTGTGCTTGGGGGTGGGGGGTGGGGGTCCTTAAACAAACAAAGTTGGTTGGCTGGTTGGTTGGTTGGCTGGCTGGCTGGTTGGCCGATATACTGTTGGTTGACTGGTTGGTTACTGGCTGCTATACTGTTGGTTGATTGGCTGCCTGGTTGGCGTTTTGGCAGCCTGGTTGCTAGTTGATTGGTTGGTTGGTTGGTTGGTTGGTTTATTGATATACCGTTGGTTGGGTTGGCTGGTGGATTTTCTGACTAGTATACTGTTGGTTCACTGACTGGCATACTGTTGGCTGATTGACTGCCTGGTTGGCTTGTTGGCTGGCTGGTTGCTAGGTTGTTAGCAGGTTTCTTGATATACTGTTGGTTAGTTGACTGGCTGGTATACTGTTGGTTTGCTGGTTGATTGGCTGGATGGTATGCTGTTGGCTGGCTGGCTGGTATACTGTTGTTTGATTGGCCGCCTGGTTATCTTGTTGGCTGGCTGGTTGTTACTTGGTTGGCTCGTTGATTAACTGGCTGGTATAATGTTGGCTGGCTGGTAGGTATACTGCTGTTAGTTGCTTAGCTGCCTGATTGGCTTGTTGGCTGGCTGGTCTGCTGTTTGGCGGGGATAACGGTTGAAAAGTGTATCTAGGTAAATTGGAAACCACAGGGTGAGGGGGAGGGCGCTGCTGCTTGAACAGGCTACTCCTGGTTGGGAGAGACGGGCAGACATGGGCAGGCAGTGGAGGAGGGGGCTGCTCCGGTGGTGTGTGTTGATGGGCTGTGGCAAATTTGAGTAGGGAGATGCGGGTATGTATATGTGAGTGTTGTGTGCGAGAGGGGGGCAGTCTTTGAAGTGGTCCAGCCACACTGGTGGCAGGACGCAGGCACTAAGTCACCGTGTAAATTTACCCACGGATTGTTGGTATTGTCGAGGTCGCTACATCAACCGGCAGCAAATTATGACCGCAAATTACACACGCAGACATCAAAGGCGCCGGCGTGCGGCCGCGGGAAATGACACTTATTGATCCGTGGATTTAAACACTTTACGCAAACAGATGGCGTGGGATATAGCAGCAGCAACATTTTCCACATGCGTTGTGTATCAATGACGATCGATTCGCGACCACGGCGCGGTTGTATGGTGTGGGTTGTAGGTTGTGGGTTGTGGGTTGTAGGTTGTGGGTTGTAAGGTGTAGGTTGTATGGTGTAGGTTGCAGGGTCCTGATGTACTACCTGTGCACGCACGTTGACACATGCTGCACACCGCATATGCATACGCACATGCATGAATAATTGTGGCGCGGTGCGATGTAAAAGCCCAGACAGAAACCGGACACTGTCCGGTGAAATAGGGCAATGTATGGTTTATATACGGTTGGCATCCGGTGTGTCCGTTATCTCTCCGGCTGTGTCCGGTACAAGTTTTGAACATGCACAAAACTTCTACCGGACACCGCCGGACTGAGGTGTACGGTTGGTGTCCATTTAAGTCCGTTTAGTCTGTTTTGTCCGGTAGATGTCCGTTACCCATCCGTTACATCTCCGGTTTGCTTCCTCAGAGACTGTTGACGGTGCTGCGGGAATTCGGTCCATCAGTTTTTTATTTGTTTTCAGCGCGTCCGTGATCAGTCTGGTAGGTGTCCAGTTGGTGTCCGGTCCGTCCGTTTGACATTCGGTTTTCGCCTGTCGGTTGGCCCTTGCTTGTCCGTTGTTATCAGGTGTCGTCCGGTTATCGTCCGTTTATCGTCCGGTGGTTATTCATTAATGTACATTCCTTGTCCGTTGAAAGCGCAACATTTGGATACATTTTGACACCGGACACCAATTATTTGTCTGGTGGTGTCCGGTGCTCAGTCCGGTATGGTCTGACTGGGGATCAACCTGCTACCCCCCCTGCATACATACATACATACATACATACATACATACATACATACATACATACATACATACATACATACATACATACATACATACATACATACATACATGCATGCATGCAGCATGCATGCATGCATACATGCATACACACATACACACATACACACACATACACACATACACATACACACACACATACACATACATACACACATACACACACACATACACACACATACAAACACATACACACACATACACACACACATACCAAAACACTATGCTATTCATTTATACTCACATAAAATCAGAATAATACATACAGTGAGATATTCACACACATATATGTACACACACTTCGCAATTCACTTAGCCTTACAGTTACAGACTGGGCTGCCGGTATCCTTCAAGTGCGGTAAAAATTGTGGTTCGATTCCCAGCTTAGTCAAATGAAAAACTGACTAGTTTGGCATGTATTGCATCCTCTTCCATCATTGGGCATTAGTAGCATAGGACAAGGAATGGTTGGCTCAATATATAAATATAATGTAAATGCGACTGAGTGTGATATTGTGTATGGTGCCTTAATGGGGAATCACTATGAAGCTGCAATGAATTCATGTTGTCGTACTCTTTCTGATATTACCTTAGGTATTGCAACGAAGAGGGAGACTCAATTAACTCACTCAATCACTCACTCAATCAATCACTCACTCACTTACTCAGTCACTCTCTCACTCACTCATTCTCTCACTCACCCTCACTCACTCTCACTCAGTCACACTCACTCACTCTCTCTCTCAGTCACTCACTCACTCACTCACTTACTCAGTCACTCTCTCACTCAGTCACTCTCTCACTCAGTCACTCACTCACCCTCACTCACTCACTCACCCTCACTCACTCACTCACCCTCACTCACCATCGCTCGCTCACACTCACTCACTCACTCACTCACTCTCTCACTCACTCACTCACTCACTCACTCACTCACTCACAAGTTACTTTGCAACTGAATGCAGTCCCATTTGCCCACAGCTTGGCTTTCAATCTTGTCAG
>JASIRB010000295.1:0-25000 GCA_030323885.1 Branchipolynoe longqiensis | reverse complement strand
TTTTACTTAGCCTTGTTTTTTCAGTGATGAGCTGTTGTAGGCCTAAGATTTTGATTGTGGTTTGCAGCATTAGTTTGTTTTTATCATTGCTGTTGTAATTTACATTAAAGTCTCCTAGTATGAAGATTTCTGCCTTTGTCAGTTTTTTTATGGTGTTTATGCTCTTCTCTAGGGCTTCAATGAAGAGTTCAATTTCCCCTGATGGAGGTCTGTAGAGGCTTGCTATGGCTATATTTGCTTGCTTTTCATTTTTTATTAGGCACCATAGTAGTTCTATGTGTTCATTTGATAAGTTAGCTGTTATTAGTGCTTCAGGATCTAGAATTTTGGTGTCTTTACAGTAAAGGGCAACACCTCCACCCTTTTTTTTTGGTTTAGTGTGTTATTTTGCTGCCTATCATTACGTACAAGCCTATATCCATCTATGTTAAGGGTGTTGTTTTTGTGGTTGTCAGTGAACCATGTTTCTGACAGTGCCAGTATGTCGAGATTTTCTTTTTTTAGGTGTATTTTTATTGTGTCGATTTTGTTGGATGCACTCTGGCAGTTTAGGTGGGCAAAGTGTGTGCCCCTCCCCAGCTTGCATTCAATTTCTTCTACCATATATATTTGTGCTTTTCGGTGAGTGATTGCTTGATTTCGCGAATTTTACTTTTTAGTTTTAGTTAGATTGATTGTTTGTGTGTGTGTGTGTGTGGGGGGGGGGGATGTGCTGGTGCATGCAGCACACGCATCTCCCTCTGGTGGGTAGTTGTGTAAGTCACTGCACTTATTACCTGTTTTGTGTGGAGGATGGCATATTTTTAGTAAAGCGTGTTAGTGAGATAGTAGTAAATTTGTGATATTCATGGTTTGGAGCCCTGGTTCCTTTCCCAGTTCTCCCCGATCTGAACATTTGTATAGTTTTATTTATTCCTTATATATATTTTTCCTTTTTATTTGTTGGCATTTGTCAGGGTTTCCTTCACTTTTTGGAGGATGTCGCCCATTTTATTTTTGTAACCTGGTTTTATCGTTTCTCCTTCACTGGCGCTGTCCAGGTACCTTCCTGAGCCCCAGTATGGGCACTTTGTGCATTCCCTGAATGCATTTTCAGGGTCATTTATTAGCTTTTCTTTTAGCTCTATGTTTTGTGTGAATTTTGCGTGGACGATATCCTCCAGCATTTTTTCATTTGTTTTGCACCATTCTGGTGATCTCCATATTTTTTTGCCATTGCTTTTATTGTGTACGGGTTGTCCATGTTTTCGATCATTCTCATTATGTCATGTTTATCGTGATATTTGGCCATTATTGAGCAGTAGTATTGCTCGGCCGAGGTGTACTTTTTCCCGTCCTTTCCTGTGACTTCGCATTTGTACAGGTTACTAAAGGGGGAGTTGTGGCCTTGGAACGACACTCCCCAGGGGTGTTCCCTTGTTGCACCCTTTTCTGGTCTGATCTCTTGAATCTCAATCTCTCCGAATTCCTTGGGTGTGTAGGTTTTCCCATTTATTTCTATGTTACACCCTTTCATTTTGATCGATTTTATTTTGTCACTTTTGGTCTCGAGTGCAAGTGTGTACATTTGTTGTACTGTTTTTTCACTCAGCATTTCCGTTTCTGTCCTTACTGGTCTTATTGTGACTTTGTTGTAGTCTTTTTTGGCCTGGAGTGTTTTTTTCTTCTGGAAGAGTTCTTTTTTTTGCGACTCTTTCTCCAGCTGGATTTGTATACTCCTCGGCCTGCTTTGGACTTTCTCCGTGGCCTGGACTTCTTGTTCTTTTGTTTCCCCACCTTGGCTTTTGTTTTCAGCCTGCTCAGTATTGCCAGGGTGTTTTTTTGGTGTTGTTTCTTTTTTGGGGTTTTTTCCTAGACGGAAGGCCTTAGTCACTTATACATAGTGTATGGCCAATGTATGACCAACGTATGGTTAATGTGTTTCCAGGCGAAAAACACTCAAATTACGCTCACGGTACATTCACAGAACGCCGGTGAACATTATATACGTCATTCGATCGCCAGAACTATGCCTCATACATTACATACGTCAAGACACGCTGGAGAAAAGCTGAACGCACATTAGACGTACGTTTGACGTACGTTATCCATACATTGTCAGTACATTGACTGTACGTTCCCACTGCCTTTAACGTAGGTCAACGTAGTGAACAACATTTGTCTAACGTACATCTAACATACATCAATGTATGGGGGGAGTCAGTCGACGGCATCGATGTCGATGTCCAGCAGCAAAGCGGGTCCAAATGGCTTGAGGTGGGGGGAGGTTTCAAGTCAGTGATGTTCGTCCTGCCCGCTTGGGGCGTGGTGGGTGTGAAAGTACAACGTCTGAACACTTTGACTTCTGGATACTGAATGGTTTATTCACTGCCTAGGGCTCGCTTGACCCGCCAGCTAAACTTTCCATGACATCATCTCATTAGCATATTCCTTTGTCTCAAACTCTGCATCCCGTTAACATATATTAGCCACACACCTATACGTCTATTACGCATATATCACATCCCCCCCTCAAAGTATTTCTGAAACATGAAATGTTTCAAAATAATCATGACAATATAACGACATAACAGTCAAACGAATGCACAATGTAAACAGTGCGGCTAATCTAAGTAGGTCAGGTCGGCTGATTAGACCGGCGAGCAGGTTAGACCTGTAGTAGCTGAGTGTAGATTGGGTGTGTACACGTATAGCATGTGCATGTAGGATTAAGTTATATTTTCAGCTGTGTGTTTTGATATTAAATGTGTAATGGACAATTTATAACGTGAGGCATTACAGCCAGACAGTGAAGGACTTCAGTGCCATGCGGCGCTTGGACATTTGCAAGGACTTGTGTTTCAGTTAAGTATGCCTATATGTTATTGTGCATTCGTTTGACTGTTATGTGGTGTATTTTGATGGTGATTTTGAAACCTTTCATGTTTCAGAAATACTTTGAGGGGGGATGTGATATATGCATAATAGACGTATAGGTATGTGCTAATATATGTTAACGAGATGCAGAGGTTTAGACAAAGGATTATGCAAATGAGATGACGTCATAGAAAGTTTAGCCAGCGGGTTCAGCGAGCCCTAGGCCGTGAATAAACCATTCAGTATCCAGAAGTCAAAGTGTTCAGACGTACTTTCAGAGCTATGACCAGTATTGACATTTTGTAATGACCACGTTGTAAAATTTCCTGATATTTAAGACATTGGTTATGGTGTGAACTAGTCTATAATAAATTACAAATGGTCTATATAATGGTAAATGGTATCTAAAACCAAAGGCATATAGGAGTGTGTGGTGTTGGTGATCCATTACTGAGTTAAGATAGAGATTGTGTATTATAATAAATAGTGTGGGAGGGGCACTTCTTGAAATGTGACAGAGTCTTTGGAGCTCTGCTCACATATCCGCTCCCCCCCCCCCCCCCCCCAAGTGTTATTTACGGATCACTGCACACCCAGACACAACAGGGCACTGTAGCCATAAAGAACCAAGGCTTGGTTACAAGCATGTTGCATGTCATTGGTTATTTGAAGAATGCCTAGTGCTGATTGGAGGAGCTGATCAGGTGTGACAGCCATCTTGGATTCATGAGACTATATAGTAATAAACCTGAGGGTGTAAGCTCTCTTCTGTGCACTTTCTACTCTACCTTTCTCTTGCCTGTAGTGATTTCACATTTAGCCTACCTAAACAACCACAGCTGCCAGCCGTCGACTTTACAACGTGATGTGGAATGCCCTAAATATGATAATGATTGCACCTTCATTTGTTTCTAGGCATGTGATGTGCTGTGGGCTGACCTAATGATTATCAAATTTATAGTTCCCAGATAATAATATACATAATTATTACATCACTCTTATTCAGATATGTAATAATTATTTAATACAAAATTCCATGCAACTTTATATCAACCCAGGCTATGGTGCCAGCAATACTACTAATAGACATCCTGGAACCTAGCTGACTAGGTACTTAGAATGAGGGTCAAGGCTACTGAGGCCATGAGATTGACCTAATTGATTAATGTCTTCCTTGTGTGATGGGTTTCTCAAAGTAGGATGAGGTAGTAAATTCACTGATTATTCTATATATGCTGTCCCAAATCACTTGTTAATGCACCAATATCTAAGATGGATATATATAATCAAATTAAGATACATGTTTTGGTTTTGAAAAATATATATTTCATCGGACCATGCAACTTTAATTATGGAGAGTTGTGTCTTAAACATATTCATTATATTATTATATTGCATCCTTCCATCCATGTTTGTGCCAAATTGTTATGTATTTCTATTAATTTTGAATAAAATGGCAGTTTTGCCCTTCGGGTATCGGCAAACTCAATAGCCGTACGCCTTTGCTTTGATCCCAACGCCGTTTTCAGCGCATACGCACTCTGAACCGTGATCTCGTCTATTCGGAAATTATGCACTAATTCACGCCGTGGCCATGTTGAAACCAGACCGAGGGCACTTACGCGTCTGAGAGGCGCCGCTGTATGTAAAGTAATGTGAATACTTTTTTGTTGACCCAAACCTCTCGAAATCACTCAAATTTGAGGGTATTCATTTTTAAACTACCATATTCATCTTTGCATACCTGTTTTCTATCTATTGGCCAATTTTCACGAAGATTGGGTGAACCTTGCATGGTGATTTTTCCCATTCTTTAACTACAATGTGACTGTCAACTTCAAATCTGCATAGTTATGGTGGTATCATGTAATGCAGCACTGTCAGCATAGTTATCTCTGCAACACAGTTAAACAACTAGTCTTAGTAATTACAAATTAATAAAAGCTTTCAAAGGGATAAAATATATCTTAAAAATATATCTATATTAAGAAAGTTATGCAATTTTGAATTTAAGAAAAAGTTGGCATTCTCTGTGGTGGAGTGGTTAGAGTGTCTGACTTTTTTCTAGGTCAGACTCCTAATCTGAGGGTCGGCGGTTCGATTCCCCGTGCCCCCAGCTCTGCCAATTTGGATTTCCACCGCTGTGTATAACTTACAGCATCATCAAAGGCCGGTTGCTCTCATACCATGTCTATGTGGTGTGGGAGGTTAAAAATCCCTTGGGTCGGTAAAAGTGTAGGCTCGGGCTTTCTATCAACCAGCACTGGAGTGGGGAAGACCAGTCGTCTGTGACTGGGATTTCCCCTGCTTAGGACAACTAATGTACCAACAAAAAAATAAAGAGAGACAAATAAGTGTTCACACTTCCTGTCTGTTGACATTGCCAACTGAAATGCATCTGATCATCACTCAATCCTCATAAAAATTGACCAATAAATAGAAAAAAGATATGCAAAAATGAATATGATAGTTTCAAAAGTGAATAGCTTCAAATTTAACTCCTTTAATTTATGTAGTAGTTCATACACATCGGCACACAGCAGTGTCTTATGGCAATTTCCGATACCCGACCCGTAATCAGCCTCGTTCTGATGACGAATTAGGTCGCGCGTGAATAGTGTGAATGCTGTCCAGAACTGCGGGTAAAGTAGATCAAAGATTAACCCCATACTACAGTAATCTGAACATAGTCGGAGGTGAATCTTTTATCTATGGGTAGATGTAGATATATAGGAAATGAACGGTCCGAACTAGATCAAATATTCACAGCCGTTATTTTGAGGGTGCTTAACTTAGTTTGGCAGTAATACGGAAGGTGTCGCCACAGTCATCCTAAACGCTGTAAAGTGGTCATGTTCTTGCATTTTAGCTTTACAATGTAATCTGCGCGAAACGACCGTCATTTGAATCTTCCTACATACGATTTAGTCCACATGGCAGGCTACAATCATCGCATATTGTGAGTAAGTCACACATAAGTTCATCAATTGGAAGAGGTGATGATAACACCAGTTAAACCATATTTCAGAATACAGCTAGCCCTTGGTTTGTGGGCGATAATAGGGGGTTATTCTCCGTTCGGTCTCCTACTTCAAGTTATTGTTTGTCAACTCAACTGGTCAAACTGTGCATTCTGAAAATAAATATAGTAATAAAAGGTTGCATATCATCTTTCGGCCAGGCAAAGCAACAGAGAGATAGAATTAGCGTGAATTTCCTAATCGGCGACCCCATTCCTTTATTTAATTATTTATTATAAATTAAAGAGACCCATCGGCATCGTCCCATCTAGATAAAAGATTCACCCGGTACTTGTAGTACACGGGTGAAGACCAGCCTTATATAAATACGGGGGAAAATAGCATTAATATGGAAGTGAGGCTACAGTATGTGGCTCCAGTATCAAATGGCTACCTATATTATGCATATAGGCACAGAGTTGGTGAAATGGGAGAGAATGCAAAAAAGACAAGATGGCGGCCGCAGAACGCCCTCGATTTCACTTTTAAATCTTATTAAACTATATATTATATTATATTTTTCAACTCAAAGGTAGCGGGTAAATAATAAAACATATGTAAAGAATAATTGTTGCTTGTTAGTTTGTTAAATTAGGCTCTCAATTCTTTGACCCGTTTTTTCGCCAGCTTTTACATAGGGCTGGTATGCACCCCTCCTGTGGCTACTGCAGCAGTACGGGGTGAATCTTGTATCTACGTCCCATCTAGATACAAGATTCACCCCGTACTGCTGCAGTAGGGGTGCAAACCAACCCTATGTAAAAGCTGTCGAAAAAACGGGTCAATGAATTGAGAGCCTAATTTCACAATCTAAGAAGCAACATTTATTCTTTACATATGTCTTATTGATAGCCCGCTACCTTTGAGTTGAAAAATATAATATAATATCTAGTTTAATGCAATTTAAAAGTGAAATCGATGGCGTTCTGTGGCTGGCATCTTGTCTTTTTGCATTCTCTCCCATTTCACCAACTCTGTGCCTATATGGGTAGCCATTTGATACTGGAGCCAGAGTTTCTAAGTCATGTTCCATACTAAAGCTATTTTCGCCCGTATTTAGACTACGTTGTCATTCGCCTGTGTACTACAAGTACCGGGTGAATCTTTTATCTACGTCCCATCGAGATAAAAGATTCACCCGGTACTTGTAGTACACGGGTGAATGACAGCGTACTGTAAATACGCGCGAAAATAGCTTTAGTATGGAACAGCAAGTAGAATGCCTGCCTCCAGTGTCAAATGGTTACTTATATCGGCACAGACTTGGTGAAATGGGAGAGAATGCAAAAAGACAAGATGGCGGCTGTAGAACGCCGTCGATTTCACTTTTAAATTGCATTAAATTATATGTGTTATTATATTTTCCAACTCAAAAGTAGTGGGTAAATATGAAGACTTACATACAGAATATATTGTGCTTCTTAGATTAAGAATTTACCAGCTCAGTTAATTTCCCCAGCATGTCGAAATTCTTCGCCAGTTTTTCTAATGGTGATGAGTGATGACGTCACGCGCACTCCATCTATAGTATAGGCCTATACTATAGCAGTATAGTCCTAATGTATTGGATTCAATTATGCCAATCTAAATAAAAACTATTAGACGCAGCGATTGACCGATCAACTATCATAAACATAATGATCCCCTCGCGCTCAATCCATTTTAAAACCTGAGAGAGCAGATGCTGTATTCATTGGGACAATGTACTGGTTTTCTGATGCATAATGTAAGTTTATTTGTTGGGGTTTATGTCCTAGCAAAAACTAAGGTCATAGGGAGGATATCTACTTGCGAAAGTGGACACTCATGTCGAGTTTATACTGCTGCCTTACTGTCATTGGCAGCTTGACCCGATATTCCATCCTGCTACATTATCTTCATACTGATTCAGCCAGTGTTTGAAGCGAGCATTCCCAGTGGTCCACATGATGTACGAGCACGTTCTCCCTTCAGTAGAAAGTACTTTTGAACACACAAGTGTATATATAGTAATGTACATTCTGTTCAACAAGTGAAGCAATGGATTCAGAATAAAAGTTTGCAATATTACATCCGTCACTCTCCCTTGTAAATTAGAACATTATATTTCATCATGCATTTAGTTAGTAGAGAGCCTACACAACTACAATGTTATCAAACAAATGTGGACACAAATTAAATTAAGCTATGAAATATGTATGAGGAACACAATACCGTTTCTTTTATGTGGCACTGTGAATTTGTTAATGGAATAACTACTATTTCATAGATGAGAATCTTCTGGATTTATCCGAAATTTCCTGGATTTTTTTTCTGCCCGATTTCTTTCCAGATATGGTCAAAGTTTGTGACCATTCTGTCTTCTCCCGTCATTTTACAAGTCGCAAAAATCCATAAACCATTTTCCAGATTTTTGTTGTCAGGCTATTCTCATCTATGATATTTGCTTCTCCCGCTAAGTCTAACTTTTGTAAGTAATCATTTTGTTTCCTCCCCCCCCCCCACTTTTTTCTCCACCAGATCAATGCTGTATAGAGAAGACTCTTTCTTCCTGAGAGCTGAGTGCCCCACACAACATCGCTGCACTTATCATCTGGATCAGCACGATGCCTGAGTGCAAGAACTGCAACTTTTCCACGGATGACATTGGCAGCTACAACAAGCATGTGCAAAGTCACTCTGAGGATAAGCCTCATGTATGTGGATATTGTAGCAAAGGATTTAGTGGTGCATTAATCTTAAAATTGCATTTAATTTCTCACACCGGCTGGCCATGCCGCTGTTCTGTCTGTCATTTAGGTTTTAGCGATGAAGATGTCTTAGCCGAGCACATGAAAGTACATAGCGATGCCAGCAGTGCCCAGCTGAAGACGCATGCTAATAACAATAGTAACCATAAGGTAGACAGACCTCAGGCTATTGTCAAGCCTCATGTATGTAGTCACTGTGACAAGGGATTTAATGACCCTGGAAACCTTGCAAAACATGTCAATACTCATCTGAGATGGTCTGGGAAGTGTTATTTATGCCATATGGAATTCAATAATAAAGCAAGCCTAGCAGAACATATAAAATCACATTCTACTGAAGAGGAGGCAAATAAGATTAAGACCATTTTTAAATGTTATAACTGTGAACAGAAATTCGACAACATGTCTAATTTGGTTGTTCATATGGCAATACACAAAAACGAAAAAAGTATTGCATGTCCTAAATGTGAAGAACGATTTAGTTTCCTAAATGAATTCAATGTCCACATGAAAACCCACAAAACGATTTCTGTACCCCATGTATGTAGTCAATGTGCTCAGGAATTCAAATATAAAACACAATTGAAGAAACACATGAAAAGCCATGAATCTATGCGCAGTCGAAGTATATGTACCAAGTGTGATAAAAGGTTTCTGAAGCCTAGTGCCCTAAAAAGACACTTGATGACCCATACAGAGGAGGCACCCTATCAATGCTTTCAATGCAATAAGGAGTTTATTAATGCCAACCGCCTGCGGAAGCATAAGCAGGTCCATACGAAACCTTACAAATGTTCTGAATGCACCCTAGGATTCCATGAAGCTGCTTCTCTTGAAAAGCATATGATCTCACACATGCAAGGCAAATCTTGTCTCTGTCCACATTGTGGTAAGGGGTTTTCGAAGCCAGCCAATCTTAGTGCACACATGAATATTCACACTGGATATAAACCTTTCATGTGCTCTCAATGTGGAAATTGCTACCATTCTGCAGTTAGCTTGAAGAATCACAGCCATAGCCATTCTGAAGAGAAGCCTCACGTGTGCAGCCATTGTGGTAAGGGCTTCAGCCAGTTGAAGTTCTTGAACAACCACATTCCCATCCACACAGGGGAGAAACGATTCCCATGCACACATTGTGACAAACGGTTTACTACACATGCAAATCTCATTTTTCACACCTATACGCACACACGAAAATACCCACATGTGTGTTTTGAGTGTGGTAAGGGTTTCCAATCACCATCTGCGCTAAAAGTGCACAATTATAAACACACAGGAGAAAAACCTCATAAATGCCAATGTGGTAAGGAATTTAGAAGCAAAAATCAATTGAAAGAACACATGACAATTCATACAGGTGAGAAGCCACATATTTGTTCTCGTTGTGGTAAGGGTTTCAGACTCGCTTCAATGCTAAGGACACACATTGTCAAACATACAAGTGAAAAATCTTTCAAGTGTGAAAACTGTGATAAGACATTTAGTCAACGAGGAGACCTTGTACATCATAAGAGAAGACATTCACAAGCTGGTAAGTGTAGATGTAATCAGTGTAGTGAACTGCATTCTTCTGAGGTCTTACAGGAGCACATCCTCAGCCATACTGGAAAAAAGAAACCACATGTATGTTCTGAATGTGATATGGCATTTATTGGCCTAGAAGGCCTGTTACGGCACAAGAGGATCCATGATCCAAAAGCTACAATGGATAGGTGGATGTGTTCTCAGTGTGGAAGAGAGTGTTCTACTAAACAAGCTTTACAGAAGCATATGTTAATTCACTCTGGAAAGAAACCTCATGTGTGTTCAGAATGTAGTAAAGCATTCAATCATATAGGAAACCTGAACAGGCACATAAGTGTTCACAAGGGTGAGAAATCACATGTTTGTTCTCATTGTGGTAAAGGGTTCAACCAGTTGACCCAACTTAAAACGCACCTGAGATCTCACACGGGGGAGCGCCCTTTTGTGTGTTCTCACTGTGGGAAATGTTATAGTGAACGTTCTAACCTGAAAAAACACTTGAAAGTACATACTGGAAAAGAAACCAAGCATGAGAAACCAAGCATGAAACTAAGTATTGATCTCAGCAATGAAGTGGAATCTTTGCCTGTACAGATTGGGATAAATATGTTATCGCATTTCCAAGAGAACCCCGAAAAAAGTACATACGATGCAAATGGAGCAAATGGTTTATCAGGTTCAATCACAAAAACGCCATCTGATAATACTATATTTGGGGATGAATTGCTTGGGACAACAAATCAAGCAACAGAATTAATCATAGAAAATAGTGGAGACATTTACAGCAGACTAGGCAAGAATGAAGCAGTACACACAATTGAAATAAATACTGACACTGTTCAGGGATTTGATGGTTCATCTCTGCGCATTAACTCAGACAAGCCAGGATCCAAGGATCAAATGGCAGGAATTGGTGTGTTGAATTTTGGTTTTCCTGAGGTTTGTTCAGTGATAGTACAAAATATCAGAACTGATGCAGAATCTCATGATCTACGCAATGTCTCAGTATCTGGTCCCCATATCCAGACAGTCACTGAATGTGATGCCCAGCAGAATACTGGATGTGATGAGCCAAATATGGATGAAGTCGTAATTGAAGCAGGAGATGAGCCTGGCACAGCTGATGGCTGTGATGGCGTCAATGTGTTGACAAGTGATGTGAAGCATTTGAGAGTGTATACATTAGAGGAGTCTGAAGTACAGGTTGAAATTGTTGATGCTTCATGTGATTTACCAAACAAAACTGATGGGGGCACAGATAATTTGGAAGTGGACCCTGGCTTATATCCCAACTGTCATGATGGATTTAGTGATGGTGATACAACACATTATGCAAATGAGTTTGTACCCGAATACAAAGAAGGATTTAATGACGTGGCAAATGCAGAACTAATTAGCAAGCAACGAGATATCAATCCAGACTCAGTAGTTGGTAACATTCAGAATTCAGCTGACTCATCAAGAGTAACACCAGCTGTAGGAGCATGTTCAGAAGAAGACACCTCTATAAAGACTGAGTTTTGTGAAAGTTTCTGTGATTCACAAAGGGCTTTCAAATCAGGAGAAACAACTTCCCAAAGAGCTGATTATGATGGGTGCAATGAATCAGCCATGACTGATGACATTGTACACACAGTGGATGACCCTAGGAGTGATAGTAATGATCAAGAAGGACACAAGTTTGAATCACAAGGCAGTGACACAGATACGATGAAATCCATAGAAGATGATCCTAATGTTTTCAATTATTTTGCAAAAGAACTGGAAGGAGGACAAAATACTCCAAATTTGGAAGTAATGGATAAAGTTAAGCAGTCTAATGAAGTGAATGATCAAGACAAGACTTCTGCACAGTATTATAACGACACTGTACATCGTTGGAGAACACAAAGGATGGCAACATTTGAATGCTCCTACTGTGCTTTGCAATTCTCTAGTGATGACATGCTGAAATCTCATATGAAAACGCACACTGACACAGGAGACCCATGCAAATGTTTAGTCTGTGGCAAAATGTTTACGGTACAAGCTGACCTTGAGGAACATCGAAAGACACACGGCTCTGCCTCTACAATGTACAATAAGTTGACTAAAGGCTCATTACACCTGAAAGAACACATGACCCACCTGGATAAGAAGCCATATATGTGTCCTAAATGCGGTAAGGCATTCCCATTGTCATCAGGTTTAAGGAAGCATCTGAAAATCCACACTAAGTACAAACCCCACCTGTGTTCGCAATGTGGTAAGCAGTTTCGCTCTTTATCCAAATTGGAAAGGCATGTAGCGATCCACAGTACAGCTTCTTCAAGCAGCCGCAGTTCACATAAGTGCAACCTATGTGGGAAAGGGTTTAGCTACCCGTCAGCACTGAGGAGCCATATGAGGATACATACGCGGTCAAAGCCCTATGAATGTACAGAATGTATAGAGAAGTTTAACTTCAAGTGTAACCTCAACCAACACATGAAAACCCACACACCAAAACCAAAGATCCGTAAGTGTCTGCACTGCACTGAGGAGTTCAATAAGTTGTCTAGTCTGAAAGTACACATGACTAATCACCCTGGGAAGAAAATGCTGAGGTGTGGAAACTGCACCAAGGAATTTAACTGCATCTCCAATTTGCATATGCACTTTAAGACTCATTCAGGAGAGAAGTCTCATCTATGCAACTTTTGCGGAAAGACTTTTAGTGGCTTAGCTTCTTTAAAACGGCATTCCTCAGTACACACTGGGGAGAAGCCTCATATATGTCCTACCTGCAGTAAAGGGTTCAGGATACGAATAGGCCTGCAGAATCACATGCCGGTGCACACAGGTGAAAGACGTCATATATGTCGTTATTGTGGCAAAGGGTTTGCTACAAAGGCAAACCTTGTCTCTCACATCCCCACACACACAAAGCAGTTCCCCCATATGTGTACTGTGTGTGGAAAGGGGTTTCCATCACCATTTGCCCTGAGAGTGCATGGTCATAAGCACACTGGAGAGAGGCCTTACAAATGCCCGCAATGTGGTAAGGGATATCGTACATCGCATGCGCTAAAGCTGCACCAGAAGAACCAGAACCCCAAGTCCAGTACCGACAATAGCCAGTGTAAAACGAGAACTACTGCCGCCTTCTTACCACACAAGTGTGTCCGCTGCCGGCGAAGGTTCGCATCACCAGCACACCTGGACTCACACACATGCACAGTTCACATTTGTGACCAGTGTGGTAAGATCTGTCCAACCAAGCAGCGCCTGCGGAGTCACATGCCAATCCACACTGGGGAGAAGTTGTATACATGTCCTGAATGTGACAAGGGTTTCAGTAGGCCTGCCAACTTGAACCGACACCTCAGTTGCCATAGAGGGGAGAAGGACCATGCCTGCTCATATTGCGGAAAGGCATTCAACCAGAAGGTGCAGCTGATTGTTCACACCAGAACTCACACAAAAGAGAAGCCATTTGTGTGTGTGCATTGTGGGAACGCCTACAGTGAGAACCGCAATCTGAGGAATCACATGAAAACACATGCTGTGGAGACAGGCAGGGAAGCCATTGTTAGTGTATCTGTAGGTGGGCTTGCCTAATGTAAAATAAAACAAACAAATTGTGTGTGTGTGTGTATATTTATACAGGGATGAAAGATCTTCGCGATTTTGCGGATTTCCAGGATTTTTCCTGTAGCTGTACACTGTAGCTATAAGTGTACTCTAATGCGTTGTTTAAACGCCGCAGCACCATCAGTATATGCTAATATGGGTTCAGATGCCGCAGCACTATCAGTGTATACTACTAATAAATGCTTAAAACGGCGCAGCACTATCAGCGTATAATACTAATACGTGCTTCAAATGCCGCAGCACTATCAGCGTATACCAATATGTATGAAACCGGACTTCCAGGAATTTTCAGCAATTCCCTGACAATGCTAAACCTATGGGAGAATATCTGCATTTCCGTTTTTCTTCCCAGAGACCACTTTCATCCCTGTATATATAAACATCTATATATATGTATGTGTATATAGATATAAACAGATGCATATGTGTGTATATATATTTCTGTACATATACATATACAGTTGTTTGTTTGTTTGTTGTTGTTTTACGTCCTAGCAACATGTATACACACACACAATAGGAAATTTTCTATTTTGGGGACATTTCCATTCTTTTTCTTTATATTGGTTATTTCCCCTCATATACTTAACAGTGCCAAATTTACCTACGGGCAGTTTAAAGTTTTTTTAATGGGGGCTACCAACCGTCATCTCTCATGTACATGTTTAGAGTCTTCGCATTGAGTGTCGAATGCTATATACTAGTCTCTTTGAATGTGTTATATTGAAAGAGTTTAAAGTTTAGGTTTAAGTGCAATTCTAAAATTGGGTATGATATATCCGAACACGATTTATTATTTGAAATCTTATTATTTATTACACTTGCAGTATATACACAATGGTGGCAACTTAGACGCCGATACACCTGTTGCTCTACAGAAAGGAATGCTATGTCAATTTAATTGAACTTGTCACTGGTGAAGCCTATGGAGTCCGGCATTTCAGTGTGCACACCAAAACTAATTTAGCATGTTTTCACTTCAAATATCTCAAAAGTTAATATTTTATAACAAGTTACTTCAAACTAAAGTAATGTAAATTTGAATGATCATCTATATTATTTATCTAAAAGAAACATGGCGGAAATTCAAAACCATCGGACTATGCAGCTTTAACCAATCACTACTCTCATGAGAGCTGGTTATAAAATTGGATGAAAACTACCTTTTTCTCTAAATAAGTAATATAAGCACTCGTCTTCCTGCAGCTGTAGGAATTTCTTTTGAAAGATTGACTAGATGTTAGTATTGTTGGTGGGGGTGATTTGCATTGGCGTTATTTATTATTTCTGTTGCAATTATTACTATGGGAGAATATATGGGCCTAGATACTAGAAACATTACTTGCCGTTTTCAATATGACGATTTCTGACGCCATTATTTAGTTTGTTCTAAAAATATAAATTCTGGTACCAACAGAAAGTAAGAGGTGTATGATAACTAGGCGCAGTAAAGCCATGTCCAGAAGACTAGTGTTGTTATGTGGTTTGTATTAAGTATAAATAAAATGTCATGCAATTACTGTAATCACTGACAGTAACAATGATTCACCTTGAGGGCATCTGCTGATGTATTACAATGGTTACAGTAGGAAACCTCTGTGTGTCAGGTTGACTTGAGTGCTGATGACATCTACTGGAATGTCTCAGCCAACTGCATGTCTTTGAAGCATTGTATATATATCTATGACTATTATGGTTGATTATTATTATATTAAAGTCGCCCGGTATACCCCACCCAAAGAAAAACAAACTCCGAATATTTATAATCACCAACACTGGTGATTCCGGTATCAACAGCTCTCCAATCACACCTTTGCTTATTTGTTCAGTTCATGCAGCCGAACAAGTGGAGTAGGTACAACTAGTCTTAGCTTAGCTGCCTATACTGGGTCTGTTTAATGTTTAAATATCCGCATTGTACACCTTACAATTTATCCCGCCTGACTGTCCAATGTGATAGTATGCCCCTGCTATTCCAGACTCAAACTACTAATACTATGGTCCCTGTTCCCAACTAAAATGACTGTTCCCAGATGGAAATGGGCCTGCGATAAGTGTGGTATTTTGTGACATTACAATAATCTCTTTTTGTTTTGAGCCAAGCTCAAGTATACTTCATAAATATGCAGACATGATCTATGTTTGACTATTATATTGTTGATAATAAACAAGATAAATAAGCATGAGTTATCTTTTTCTTTATTTGTTGTGTCTGTGCATTGTGAATGCATTAATTAATTAATAAAAAGAAGAGCCAGAATCATAATTCACTAAGGGCGGATATAGAGTTACCATACAGTGGTTTTTATTTCATTTTCATCTCGTTACATTTAGGTTTGACATTTTGATGGGTGCTAGTCAGTGTATTTGTTAGTCATTCGCCCCTCGGGGTTATCAATCCCAGTGATGGTGGTCCTGGGCCGGAGTCAAGCCCTTAACCCTTCCTGTTACTTGTTCGTTGAGGTGTGGGTGGGTGGGTGAAGTTAGCTGGTGGAGTTATCCGAACGGCAGCTGGAGGAGTTGTGTGGCTGTGGAGGCGGTTTGGATTCGAACTGGTCACCTGGTGTTTTTGGCAGGAGTGGGGTTGTGTCTCCTCCTGTAACCAGGTGGACGAGGTTCCTCCTTAACGCTAAGTGGCGCCATCAATGCTGTGGGTATGGGTGGTCTTTCCCCTGGAGGCGTGTGGAGTCGGATGGTTCAGTTGGGGGGGGGGGGGGTATGTCTCCGCCCCGCGAATTAGCCATGTTACGTTAACATGCACAACAATTCACTAAGGGCGGAGACAGTTACCATACAGTGGTTTTTATTTCATTTTCATCTCGTTACATTTAGGTTTGACATTTTGATGGGTGCTAGTCGGTGTGTTTGTTCATCATTCGCCCCTCGGGGTTATCGATCCCAGTGATGGTGGTCCTGGGCCGGAGTCGAGCCCTTAACCAAGTAAAGTGGAGAGGGCTCGTGGTCCGGTGGTGATCTGTCTCCTCGGCAGATACGTGTGCCAGCTCCATGATTTCCCCGAGGGAGGCGCCGGATGCTGCATACGCTTGGGCTCCCCCTCTCCTGAGGCTGTGGAGCGTGTAGTGAGCAGCCTGCGGATTCCCAGAAGCTGCTAGTGCCATCCGGAGGGCTCCCGTCAGAAGGGGGGCCCCGCCCACCACGAGGAACGTGGGAGCGTGGCTGTTGGTAGGCGATGTACTTCAGTACTCGTGCTGTGGGTCCTGCCGTGGAGAGGTATTGGACCACCTGGCGGAGGTCAGCCGGTGTAAGGGGCGGGGCCTGTCGTGGGGCATGGGGTGTTAGGCGTTGCATGCCTCGCTTCATCAGAGCGACGGGGTAAGTGCTAAATGCAGACACGTCACCTCCGAATAGCTGGACCCAGGTCTTTGCCCCGCTCAGATAGTTGAGAGCAGCTCCTGGCGTTGTGAGGTTTTCTTTGAGGTGTACTATGTAGGCAAGTATGTCATTGTGTGGGCGCCAGCGGGTTGTTGCTGTGCTGGGTCATGAAGTTGTTGTATCGTCTTGCCTGCACCGACTTGTTCCTCCAGGTGGCTGCGGTCAGTCCCGCGAAGTATACCTGGAGGATTCGTTTGTGTTGTTCGTCCGTGTAACCTGGGAAGAGAGAAGCAAATGTCTGTGAGCTTCCCAGGTTAGATACAGGCCTGCAGTAAGTACATTGTTAAAGTTTACAGTGATCTCAGATATTGCTAGATCGTTGCAGAGGGTGGCTGTGACGGCCCGAGCTTTGCAGTCTGTGGCGTGCCTGCTCAGGGCATCTGCCAGGACCAGTTCACGTCCAGGCTTGTGGCATATCTCTACCTCGCAGGAGTTGGTGGCGGCAAAGAGCCATATCTCCCGGGCACATGCTGTGAGTGTCTTGTCATGACCTGTGCCGCTGTTCAGGACCTGTTGGCTCGCAGCATTGTCGGTGTTGATTATAATGTGGTACCTGTCGGGGTGTGGTGGGGCGAGGGCCTTGAGGGCTACCACGAGGTTGATGGCCTCCAGATGGGCAATGTTTGTGGTGCTTGTCCTGAGGTCTTCTGCATACCGGTGCCCGTAGTACTCTTTGGGCGAGTATACCCCGCCCCCCTCGAGTGAGGAATCACATTCGATCACCCAGGGGGTCGCTGGGGAGGAGAACCAGGCCGTTGGATCATCTCGCGTACTCCAGGAACCAGTTGATGTCGGCCCGGAGCTCGTCCGGCACGTGGTGCTTTCCAGCAAATGGAGCTTGCCTGAGCGCTTCGTGTATTCTTGCCATGAATCGTCTGGTGGGGTAACACACGTCGGTGTAGTATTTACCATCAATGGTGATACCAAGGAGGGGGGTGGAGAGAGGGCAAGTCCTGAGTTGCCTGTAGGCTCTGGCGAGGTCCGCTCCCCAGGCATAGGCCCCCCCTCCCCATGCGAGCCACCTCATCCGCTGCATCCATTATGCCGGGCAGGCTGTAGGTGCATGGGCGGCCTTGGTAGTGCCCCTGTTTTATGCCCGAGTTGACACTGCACCTCCTGGGCCAGCTGAGGTCAACGATGACGTGTCTGTCAGTGGTGTTCTTCTTAGGGCCTGTCATGATGGGGCTGACCTGGGTCCAGGGGGTGAAGGGGGGTTTCTGGAATGGGTCGATGATGGCACCATGGGCTATCTCTGTGGCTATGTAGGCCCTTATGGCGTCGAGTTGTGCAGCGTCCTTCGCGTGGTTAGTCACGGTTGGGGTCGGGGGCGTGTCCGCGGTGTAATCCGCATGGCGGTCCCATTGGTCGTGGAGTGGGCGTGGCCAGATGCTGCCGAGGATGTCGCGATATTGTCGGGTGATACTATGGGCAGCTTGCTGTAGCCTCTGTCGGTGTCTCCAAGGTCGTGAGCGTTAGTCTGCGGGCCTTGTTTGCGTGTTGCCACCCTGGGCCGCTTGGCTTCGTCGTATGCATTCCCATCAGTGTGGATGTCCATGTTGTTGCCTGCACTGGTGTGGGCATGGCTGGTGTGGGGGTGGGCGTGTCCCGGGTGTGTCCCGCCACCTGGGCCACTGTCATTGTTAATGACCCACCGCCATCTTGGTTGGTGGCGCCACCGGTGTTATGGTGTGCATGACGGCGGCCATGGCTGAGTGGAGTAGGGTTGCCAGTGCCGCCACCTGGTGGTTCGCTGTTGCAACATATGCTGCTGTCATCGCAGTGTGTTGTGCAGGTCCCACCACTGTATGCACGTGGGTGCTTCCTCCCGCATCTCCCCCCGGTGTCATCAGCTGTCATGGGGGCGTGGCCTTTACCAGTGTCACTATCGTCATCATCACCGTATGACTCATCTGCTCCATCATTGCAGGCACTACAATCGGACTCATCCGCACATATGCATCGTGAGAGGTCGGTCTGGTACGGTGCACTCCGTGGGATGTAATCGGGGGGCCTATTGTGGCTGTCGGGGTGGGGTTCATCCATCCCATCCGCGCTGTGTCCGTCTGTACTGTCAGTACTGCCGTTGCAGATCGTGCAGTCTGACTCATCAACACACACACAGCTCATTGTGTCACCGGCGGCTACTATCTGGGGGTCAGCGCCAGGGGTGCGGTCACTACTGACGTCACTCCCACTATGGTCACATATGTCACTACACACCCGCCGCACAACATCAGAATGCAATGGTAGGCTCAGGAGGTGGGTGTGTCCCCCAGCTGGCGCTTTCGCTGTCGTCGTGATCATCTTGGAGTGAGGTGTGGTTACTGGTGTATTTACATACCGTCTCGTGTTCGTCATGGTTTGTGGTGTGATCAGGCTCCTCATCCGTACCAGTGCCTGGTGGGGCGGAGTCACTCAGCAAAAAACCTGGTTCGTCTGCTGGCTGCTAGTATCAGTGCTGGTTGGGGTTTTTCTGTCCATGAACCGTTTCTTGTTCATGCAGGCGTGCTCCTGGTGATTGTTCGACCTGTGGTACTTAATTGCACACCAGGCACATATGTGCGCCTTCCGGTCAGGGTGCTGTCTGTGTGATGCCGTAAAACCAGAGTTGTTGCCCCAGTTCCAGGTGTGGCATGGCTTCCTGTCAGTCTCTTTACTAAATTCCGTTTTTGCCTCACGGGTGTTGTTCGTGGCGTATGCGTTAGATTTCCCCCCACTATGGGTGGGGCATTGTGTCTGCTTTGTGGGTATGCGGGTGCCGACTACGCATGCATCCCTTTGAACATCCTTTATAGCATACTGGTCAGTCCACCTGTGTGGTAGGCGGCCATGTTCTATCATGTCGAACACCTGCTCAGACCATTGCCTGCAGGTGCTCCAGACCGAGGCCATGGTCATCAGTCAGTGATGGTGCTCCAGGATTGGGGCTTTCCAGAGCTGTGGGACTGCTGCGTCCTTCTCCAACCTGAAGAGTGTCGCACAGTACTCGGGCCATGTGGCTTCACACAGGCCTACCTTCTCCCGCTTTGTACCACGAATTACATAGAGATGCGGAAGAAATTTGGGTTTACCTCGTTTGCGACCGAGTGCTGATCCAGCTGCTGCGAGTAGATCGTTGATGGCGTCTGTTCGGTCAGTGTTTTTCTCGTATTCGGGTGTCGCGTATTGGCCGTACCCGGCCAGTATGTCGCGATCCTCCGTGTAGGCATCGCTGAAGTGCATGGCGTTGTGTGTGGCGGCATGTGCTGGTGGGGGAGGCGGGTGTTGGTGATAGGTGGCGTCCATCGCTGTCGCACGTGGTGTCGGCGGGAGCGTCGGTTGGTCGGTCGTGCCGGCCCCAGCTGGCGATGCGACCGTTAGGGCCGGGCCGGCCATGCCACGTGGCCGCACCTCCGGTGTTTGTCTATTAGGTACCGTGTTAGTGTCTAGCCTGGCATCCACAGTTGCTAGTATGTCCGTACGTAGGTCCTTCATCTGGTTAGACATGAGTGCCTGTATTGCCTCCAGGAGGCCGTCACCAAGGCCACTGGGGCCTGCCGCAGGTTGTGACGGCTGTTGTGACAGTGGTTGAGTTGACAGCGGTGGTCGTGCTGGGTTGTTTGTGTCGGGCATGTTATGCGTGTCGGGTGTGTTGCTCGTCGTTTCGTACCCCCCTTGTTTGTTCGTCCTCGGGCATCCTTGCCCTTTTGGTAGATTACTTTTGTTGCTTTTCTTTGCTGCATTCCATGCTGATTTTCGTGGGGTCGGCATGTTATCCGTTGCTTGGTGTTACGTTGCGTGGCGTGAAGTTAGCTGGTGTAGTTATCTGAACGGCAGCTGGTGAAGTTGTATGGCCGTGGAGGCGGTTTGGATTCGAACTGGTCATGTGGTGTTTTTGGCGGGAGGGGGGGTGTGTCTCCTGTAACCGGGTGGAGGAGGTTCCTCCTTAACGCTAGGTGGCACCATCAACGCTGTGGGTATGGGTGTTCTTTCCCCTGGAGGCGTGTGGAGTCGAATGGTTCAGTTGTGGGGGGGGGGGGGGGGGGGGGGGGGCGGCCTGTCTCCGCCCCACAAATTAGCCATGTTACGTTAACATGCACAATTCAGCTAATTATTGAAGTGATATGTGATAATAGAGACCAAGTTCAAGAAATATTAATGTAAATAATATTAAATAAACATTTTGGTGAATTTGAACTAACTATATTTATATAGCTGATTTTAATTCTGCCTTAAGGCCTATCCATAATACAGCCACATTGGCCGAACGTAAGTTGCAATGAAGCACACCTGCATTAAAGATAGATCTAAAACATTTAATTAATTCCAATGATATTTTTGGGTTTAATATATAGCAAATTATGCTTTAATTTCAATCAATTAATTCCATTAATGTTTTGGAGGCTCTAAACGTTTTCCCTTGTTTGTCGATTTGGGCGAGGGGGTATGGGTTTGAATGGGCCCATGGAATGGGTGCACAAATTCTAAGACTTTTTTTATTTCTACTTTGTTTTTTTAATTATAATTCAGTATAACAATTATTTTTTAATCATTTAGAAAGGAAAGATGAATGTATGTGGGAGCGGGGGGGGGGGGGGCATTGAATCCCTACATCACACTGTTAGTTTTGGGTTTAATTGGTGGATATGAACCTTTTGTGGTGGTGAGTGAAGTAGGTATATATTGTTAACGACAGCCTTGTGAGTTTGGGGATGAGTTAGGACTAATATCATATGATTCCTATTATTAGGAATTGCATTTAATGCCATCCTAATTGTAATGTAATTACACTTTAAAAGTTGAATCGAGAGGTTTCTGTGACTACCATCTTGTTTTTGTTGCATCTTCTACCAATTTCTTTACTTGACACCAACGTGGATAAATGCTGTATGCCTACGTACACTACAACCACTACCTCCTCCACAGTAAATTCCTACTTGAAGCAGTTTTGCTCAGATTTAGAGATAGTTGTCTTTCACCTCTACTATGTGCATAGCTGAATTTGTTATCTAGTGATATAGTAATTATAGGGAAATATACGCGGGATACAAATTTCAAATGATATGCGCATATATAATGTCGGCCTAAGCCTAATAAGGTATGCCATAGAAGTCCAAGATTCTATGTTACCATGCAGTCACCCCTCTTTAGTATGATCTTTCAATGTTGCAGAAATGCTGGGGTGGTTATAGTATCACCTACAGGTTTTCCTAAAAAATGGAAAGTTTGTTTTATTTAATGACGACTCGAGAGCACATTGATTTTCGTATCATAGACACATTGATTTTCATATCATAGGCTAGAGAGACCAGACGGGATGGCCGAATGAGTTGGAGCGTCCGTCTCCCGTGCTGGTAGGTCGTGGGTTCGAACCTTGGTCGAGTCAAACCAATGAGTTGAAAATTGGTGCTTGTCGCTTCCTAGCCAGGTGCTCGGCATTATTAGGACAGGGCAAGGGCTGGTGTGCTCAGTGTCAGGATAATGTGACTGAGTGGGATACCAGGTCATGGTGCCGGTGGCTGGTGGGACAGCACTATAAAGTCGCCATGAGTGCGCACAGTAACAAGTCGGTACCCATCCTGATATGACCTTAGATGTTGCTAGGACGTAAAACAACAACAAACAAACAAATCGTATCATAGGCTATTGGACGTCAAACATATGCATGGTCATTCTGACATATTTCTTTGGAGTAAACCTGCTGCTGCCACACAGGCTACTCTTTCCGATAAGCAACAAGGAGTCTTTTATTACATGCACGTTCCCACAGATAGGACAGCACATACCACAACCTTTGATCAACCAGTTGTGAACCACTGGTTGGAATGGAAAATAACCCAAAGTGCAAATGTGTCCACTGAGCAGGATCGAATGACCCACACCTTTACAGGTGAACATACAGGTTTTCCTATAAACAAAAATACAATTTAGAACTAGATGTGCACACATAGTTATCATGTTTGGAAGGCGAATGGTCTAAAATAAAATGTAAGCCCAATAAGTTTTAAACAGAAATAAAAATCTCATTTACAATGGACATTATCTACATTGTATAATTTCATAAATTGTTCAACCAAAAATAGTGAACTATGACAAACAAGCATTTGAACTATAGGCCTAGGCCTATATCTAGCATATTAGATTGGAAATTCATGGAGCTATTTATATCCATAACGTACCCAGCCTTCCAGCACTTTTTTGTCTTGGGTTGTTCAGCAGCCTTGTCTCAAGAGACTGCTGCAGGAGTATAACTACCATCTCACCTGTGTGAAAGATGGCACTATACACGACATCCCAGATAGCAGTAGCACGGAGCCGTCGGGCCAACGGTGGCTATTGGTCGGATGGTCGCCACATATTTGACACCCATGGCTCGACATCGGGCCCAATGGTGTAAAATATCATCTTTTTTTGTAAATTATTTGTAAAAATCTTATGGCCCTGTCACATTACAACCCATCTCGGAAGCGCGTGGCCAATGCGTAAAATCACTTTTTTATTCCGAGATGCATCAAACATTTCAGCGCGGGTGGCAAAGTTGGACGTATACATACCATATTCATAGCATATGACCAATGTATGGCTAACGTGCCTCCCGAGCGAAAAACGCTTGAATTACGCTCACGGTACGTTCGCAGAATGCCAGTGAACATTATATATGTAATTCGATCGCCAGAACTATGCCTCATATGTTGCACATATCAAGACACGGTGGAGAAACGCAAAATTTTTGTTAGACGTACATTATCCATATGTTGTCAGTATGCAGACTGCATTTCCACTGCCTTTAACGTAGGTCAATGTAGTGCAACATAGTGAACAACATACATCGATGTACGCCTAATGTATACATAACATACAGCTGACGTAACACCCATGCATTGTCGTACGTTTTGTGCATGCACAAAACTTTCGCGACTCCCTAATGAGCGATGCTGTATATCGAAGTACATCGACGTATGCATAACGAATGTGTAATGCATTACGATGTAGCCCGACATAGCGGCCAAAATCACATACGTTGGTGTACTTTTGAGCGATTCATCGTAATGTGACAGCACCATTAACCAAAAGGCTTTTGCAATGAAAATGGTGTTTAATGAGCTGTTGGGCCAATTATGGATCAGTGGACAAATACTGTTGGCCCAACGGCGTTTGCCACCGTTGGCCCACCGGCGTTATGACATGCCAACAGACGCGCAACTACAGAGCCTCTCCCATCCATCAAGCAGTAAAAAAATATGGTTCCCATCCATCAAGCGGTAAAAAGATATGGTTGAGAAGGATGTTAAAAATGTGCCAAACTAAGACCATAGGTGAGGTATAATACGATTGCTTTCGGAACAGGTCAGTAGAGAGTTAGAAGTTACAAATGCTCACCAGTGCTCATTAAACACAATTTAAATTGCAAAAGTGTTTTAGTGAGGAGTGCTGGGATTTGTTCAACAGTCATCACTTCTTAGCTTAGATTTGTGGCCAAGATTAGTGTCTCATCATCTTATCATCTTATATCTAATATGAGGTGCATGCACCTCTATGGTATTAAACTGATTTTTAAAAATTGGGGTTTACTCCTCCAGTGTCATCTGTGTGACACAGGAAACATCTTCTCCATGTGTTTAGTGCCTGTCACACCATACCGGATTGAGTACCGGACAAAACTGGACAAAGAATTTTCTAGTCCGTTGGTGTCCGGTATCAAAATGTACCGAAATGTGTTGAAATGTTGCAAAGGCACCCGGACGAAACGGATGCTAAACGGACAAGGAACGTACATTAACGAATAGCCACCGGACGACAACTGAATGTCAAACGGACGGACCGAACATATTACGAATAGCCACCGGACTGTCACTGTGTGGGGTGTGGTGAGTGGGGTGTGTG